>BRDA01032184.1:0-12471 GCA_036984385.1 Crenuchus spilurus | reverse complement strand
AATATGCTAAATAATGTGTTTATATGGGTTTTTAAAACATAAACGAGACGACGGTGCTCGTGTAGGCTGGCGGCTAAGGAGGACAGGAGGACGGGCGTACGTGTATGGCATGGTTACACTTATCATATGAAAAGTAAAAGTAAAATGTATCTAACTTTCTTGTTCACTACTTTTTGCTACCTTAGCGTCGCTTTCAACAGGCACTTTCACTTTTACTGGACAGCGGTCAAAGGTAATGACTGACCTCTTCTTCTACGCTACCATCTAAGGGATGCTACGACCGCCGCGCCCCTAGCAGTTGGCATACTTGAACAAATTTACGCTACTCGTTACTTGGAATTTTATTTTGTTACCTGGAACAAAAATATTCAGAGATTTCGACTCATTACCTGGAATACTCGTTAGTGGGGATGCTCGTAAGTAGGGTTACCACTGTATTAGCATTTCTACACACATGTATTACATCAATAATGTCAGACGCTCCTAAAACCACTGACTGACTTTACTGGGGGAGATAAATGAAGCCCGTTAGGCAAATTTGAGGACGCTGATTGGCTACATTTCTGTTGCTATGCATGTGTCAGCAGGTCAGTGATTGGCTGCTGCTTCTCTGACTGGCTGATATTTCTGTCGCCTCAGAAGAGAGACCAAATGAACCAGGAGCCCCAATATTTTTTATATATTACATGTTATTGTGCATGTTTAGCACACACACACTGAAAATATGTAGGTACTGATTATTTTAAACATGTTTATTTTATTGGTGTCACATCCCCGCCTGGCCCTCGGCCATTTTTTAAACATTACTAATATGCTAGTCCTGCGCAGCTTCATAGGTTTCGATATTTTGGAGAACTGAATATTCTAGACTGGTCACCACTAAAATAACGTTCTCTCTGTTTGAATAAAATAAACAAACATCCAAAATATGTTTAGTTTATTCTATTTGTGCATTTAAACCTTCATTGTGCCAAATAAAGAGTGAATATAACATTCAACCTAATTATGCCAGTTTACCTGCTTCTCACAAAGAAAGAATTATGGATGTTTGATGACTCCACACTTTTGGACAATAGTGCACCGCTCTGGAGGCGATGTAGGGAACGAAGTCTCTATTTTCCCACACTTGAATGGAATGCTCTGCTGTGCGTCTGGCTGTGACTCTGGAGATATGCCACCAGCGGGTGGTAAGGGCGCTCTTGAAGGTCTCTCCAGGTCAGTGGCTTCCACTGCTGGAGGATGTGGCTCCCCCTGTAAAGCACACCATGCTGATAGGGGCCCAGTGATGAGGCCTGTCAGCATTCACACTGACAGCTCCCAGAACAGCCTTAATAAATACAGCTTTCAGGCCAGGATGTGTTCTCGCTGTGCCTAAATGAGAGATACGTCTAGAATTCAACGTGAAGCAATGAACCCATGACCTCTGTTCCTTCACACACTGCATAGCGTGTAGGGCATACATTTCCTGCTGATAGCAGAAGCTCCCTTGTGGCAGTAATCTCTGTTATAATTGTGCAAAATGTATTTGAAAACTCGCTATATGAGTATCAGTCAAATTTCAAAGGAACTTATCACTGATGCTAAATATGGCCCCACCCCTCCCCTCTAGCAGCTCTGGGAGAATCCCATGGGAAGCTAAAGGGAGTCTACATACTGTGTCTGGTCAGCCAGTGACAAGTATGACATATATGGAGGATGTTGTATTAGCTGTTTTGCGGTGAGTACCAGCACTCAGGGTTATGCTGAATGGCCCAGGCTGAGCAGATAAGATCAGCTGCTGAGCAGCGTTCTATAACAAACACGAACCGTGATAAATGGAGGCCTATTTACCCAGCGCCGCAGACATAAACAGCGACCAGCATGGCTATGCTCCACTCATTTAGATATACCCCCCGCCATTATCCCAATTAGGGGTTCAGTGCCTATGAATCCACGGAGGGTTCCCTGTTTGCCTGAATGGAGAAGGGGAAGTTGACTAATGTCGCACACTCTTGCACGCTGATAACGCCAATGGCAACAGTGCGTGCAGAGCAGCGGTAACAGCGCAAGACTGTCTGAACGCTGCTTTTTAACACCAGGCCAGTAAAGCAGAGGTGTGGCGATCGAATTCCAAGCCTCCAGAGCTTATTGGAATGACACCAATCCTGCTGAGCTTGGCCCGTGTTAGTTTGCTCATTCAGATGCTCGCAGTAAGGGTGAACGGTGGGCCACTCTTACTCCCTCTGTCATTGATAAATTAGTTAATCAAATGAGCCATGCAGTTTTGATTAAGAAATAACAAGCAGCAGAAATGCAAAACGATGCAATCAGAAGGGACACTTTCAATTACACGTATGCCAATGCCAAAAACATTGTTTAGCTATGATGAAATCTTCTCAGCACTGCGCTGTGTTAGGACTGTTCTTCTCCATGACCTCATAAATTGTCCAGAATCATTTCTGAAAGAGTAGCAATTACAGTACAGAGTATTAACTCAGAGCAGAAGATCTCCCAGGGTAACGTGCCTAAACAGGGCAATAAAACATAAAATATGTTTAAAAATAAACATTTTTAAAAAAAAAATTGTTAAAAATAAATCGTTTTAAATTAATTTTTAATAATATTTTTGGGGGAAATTAACTTTCTGGTTCATTCTCTCTCTGTTCTGAGGCAACAGAAATATCAGCCAGTCAGAGAAGCAGCAGTCAATCACTGAGCTGCTGACTTAGAACAGAAATGTAGCCAATCAGCATCCTCGATTCTTTCGCCTAAAGGCTTCTGTTATCTCCCCGAGCACAGTGGGTAAGTGGTTTTAGGAGTGTCTGATGTTATTGATGTAATACATGTGTCTAGAAATGCTAAAATTTAGTCTTAATAGTCTTTTTACTCATTTTATTGTAGATGTTAGTGAAGCAGCATTACATTTACATGTAATGACAGTTTTCATTAAACTATTAGTCTTTAATGACAATTAAATAGTGACTTTATAGAGCTCTGCTATCCTGCAGATTGTGTTCAGTAATATTGGGACTGAACTATTATGACTCAAACAGCCCCACCTAAAATATTTTAACAGCGGCCACCACTGACCTCAGGTTTAGAAATGTAAGTCAAGCAGTTACGAAGCTATTTCTGAGGCCTAATATTGTTTTGAAAGCTTAAATAATGTAATAATGTCTCACGTTTGTAACACATTGATTGATTTTTAAGCCAGTATCCCTCAGGTGATGTGTGTTTGAGTGCTGAGTATGTGTGTGACTATGAACAGGACACACACTGCAAAAAACAATTGTTAAAAAAGTAAAAAATAAAAAAAAGTTAAAAAAAAAACATTGTTTATGGACATTTTTTCTTATTTTTTGTCTAAAAATAAAAAATATTCTTAACAAGCAAGTTTTGCACAAGAAAAATTTAACTCATTCTAAGAACATAAGTCTAACTTTTTCTTAATAAGATATTTCAGCTCATCTTGAGCTTTATTTACCAGTGACAGGGTATGACTCTGGTTTGCACTACCAAAAACAATCTTAGCAAGTAAAATGAGCATAAATTAAGACAATAAATCTTTTTTTCTCTGCCAAGATTTATTGTCTTAAAGAAGCCCTGCAATTATTTTGCTTATTTTAAGAAATCTTACTAAGAAAAATTTGCTTACCCCATTGGCAGATTTTTTTAAATAATATACACGGCAAAAAAATAATTTTTAAGAAAATAAAAAAAAACCTTGTTTATGGACATTTTTTCTTACTTTTTGTCTAAAATGAAAAAATATTATTAACAAGTTTTGCACAAGAAAATTAAGCTCATTCTAAGAACTTTTGTCTAACTTTTTCTTAATAAGATATTTCAGCTCATCTTGAGCTTTATTTACCAGTTATAGAGTGTGACTATGGTTTGCACTGCAAAAAACAATCTTAGCAAGTAAAATGAGCCAATTTGAGTAAAACAGTAAAATTAAGACAATAAATCTTTTTTTTTTCCTCTGCCAAGATTTTTTGTTTTAAAAAGCACTGCAAGTGTAAGATTATTTTGCTTATTTTAAGAAATCTTACTAAGTAAAATTTACTTACCCCATTGGCAGATTTTTTGCTTAATATAAGGATTTATGTCTAGTTTTATTTTATATATTTTCTAGTTTTTGTGAGGTGCTTTTTTGCAGTGTATAATCTGAGTGGGTGCTGAATTTATTTACATGGCTCCCCTGAACCAACAGGAGTGAGACACCTAACCCCCAGGGCTGTGGACAGGACTGAATGCATAGGAATGCATGAATGGGTTAAATATGCAAACGCATTGGTCAGAGTGTCACTTGTATAAACTGTTGTGTGATTATTATGTGTGTAGATAAGATCGTACAGACTGTGGTTATAAATACAGCCTCACTGCTATGGACAGTCACTTGGACTTGGGATGCTCTGTATACATGGCCGTCAATGTCCCTGAAACTAATCAGCACTTCCTAGTTTGAGTCATTGTCCAAGAACATCATCAGGACGTTCAGCAATGTTTTTAAAAGGTTGCAGGAAAATTAGTCTGTAATGTTACAGAAACAGTGTTGCTGTAAACGTGAGATGTCATAATGGTTTGCATTGCGTTTGATGTAGATCTAGATCTCGTATCCAAGGTGTTCAGAGATGAAGTATTTTGATGGAAAAAAGATTTAGGCTACATTAACAGCATATTAACAATAGCAGTATTGTACACACCCAGCTAACATCGCAAGAATGTTCGTCAAGGCTTCAGGAAAGTTAACTTGTAACATTGCCGAAACGTTCTGAAAATGAGTGACATCATAATGGATTGCATTACACCCTTTTGGAAATGTTTATCAACAGAACGTTCCCAGTTAAACAGTAACATTATGTAAATGTTTGACGTAACATCAGCGAGATGTTTGTATTGTTTCTGAATGTCATGATGTCAGCGTGAGAGAGGGCGGAGTCTGCATTTCATTTGAGCTGGAGAACGTTCAGCTAAGACAGTGTAAAGATCATGTTTACTTCATATGACTGATCTCTAATAAATATTTATTATTTATTGGTTTTGTTAACACTTGCAAGGCATATTTGACATTTTTGGGATTTTTTGTCTGGTCATGTGGTTGGGATTTTAACCTGCTGTAGGTGATGATGTTGCAGCAACATCTCCGGAAGGTTAAAAAAACATTCAGTGGAAACTAACAAGCTGAACGTTCTAAGAATCAAACTTGTAACATTCAGAAAATGTTCTACTGATCAATATATAGATAGGAAGGTGAGTTGAAGGTTGAAACTGTTTCTTGATTCAAGTTCAAATGTAGTTTTTTGAGTGCTGTCCGACGCTGCAGAACTCCATTTAAACTGGGGGCAGCGAGAGTGCACAGGGGTACATGGGAGTAGAGAGACTGGAGACAGACCCTCAGGCTGTGGAGGCGCACACACAAGAATTTCAGCCTTGAAGGAGCCAGCCTCAATTCAGCTAATGCCTCGCAGTTACCATCTAAGACAAAGACTTCAGATTGACTAATTGCGTGCAAACCCGTCCACTGATTTCATTGATGGCCCAAACATGCAGTAATAAGCTTAGGTAAATAAGCCACGTCCTCTCCCATGTCCATCAGGAGGCACTGAGGTTTTCTTTCCGAGTCTGAGGCAGAAAGCTCGTCTCAGTGCAGCGGCTGTGATGTGATTGAGTTTGACAACTGGATAAGAGAGTTTCTTGCCACTTTGAATTTCTAAACGACTTGTTAACATTTATGCTAAAATTGCTGTTATTTTGTGGGCTTTGGCTGTGAAGTAGTTTCATGTGGCATAAATGATTTGGACTGCCATGTTCTCTGCAGTTCTTTAACCCTTTAACATCTTCACCAAGAAAGATTTTTAAAGACTGTACAATAACATGATCATTTCTACTTTTTTATATATATATTTTTTTTAATTTTCTGCTTCCCAACATGGTAGTAGCCAGTTAACACATCCCATCCACTAGGGGGCTCTACCCATCACTTTGCACTGTCCCTGACTCTAGGAAGGTGAAGACATACACAGACCTTCTCCGTTCCGTGTGATGCGGCCACCGCCTCTTTTTCACTTGATACACCCTCACTGGGGAGCCAACGCACTCGGAGGAAAGTGCAGGATCCCCAGCTCAGAATGGACCAATCAGTAGATGCCTGAGCCACCGGACATTGCAATGTGAGAGTGATATAGTGAGAGCGCCATCTACCCACCCAGAGAGAGCACTGCCAATTTTTGCTCTCCTGGGCCCCGGCTGTTGATGGCAAACAGCGATCCTCTGGTCATAGTGTCAGCATCTTAGCCTACTGAGCCACTCTGTGCCCCCATTTTTACTTTTTAAACACTATGCTCATCTGTGTGCAACAGCACTAATGATTTAGCATCTGATTCAGTTTATTCCGTGTGGTTTGGCTAAGAAACATTACTAGTTTTACAAGAAAATCTTGCATTTCTGACCTCTAGTGGATGTTTTTCAGCCTAACATACCTCTACCGATTGGTCGAGATGGCACAATCACATTGTGTTAAGTTCCACACCTTCTTCACGAAGACATAGTGACTTAAATGAGCTCTACCAAACGGTTGAGCAGAATGTTAAAGAGATAAACGATTTGTTTGGAGTCCAAATTCTGTTTATTTGGTTCAGAACTGAAGAATTTAAAGTCACTAGCAAACACTACAACCCAATAGTCACCTAAACTGTCAAAATGCATCAGAAAAACTTCTCTCAACTTTATAAAACCACATTCAGACTGTAGTTAATTTGGTTGAGGACACATTATGAATTACTATATTACGTTGGCAGGTTTCTGCACTAAATAAAAGAATAAATTGAATGAGAAAGTAAGATTTGATGAAGATTTACATTTTAAAGCTTATTGAAATGTTTGTGTCAATTTAGATTTTCGGTTAGTTTCTGTATGTGTGACTTTCTGTTATAAAATCATATAACAGATGAGCTGGGGGATCTGGCAACCCTATATTATTGAGACTGTTAGTAAAACTGGTAAAACAGAGGTGTTAGTAGCTGATGTGTGATGGAGTATTAGAGGATCTGGTAACCCTGTATTAGTGAGACTGATGTTAGTAAACAGAGGTGTTAGTAGCTGATGTGTGATGGTGTTGAGCTCAGGAGGACAGTAAACAGGTGCTGGACTGTACATGATCAGGTGAAGAAGGTGAATAAATGCCAGTTGGCTGCTTTTACTGTTTTTACAGCGACGTGAGTAAACGAGAGAAGCCAAGGCTGCCTCACACACTACACACATGTGTACAAGCAAAATTACATGAAATCTGATCTGACCGTCACATGTCCACAGATCTGATATCTGATCTAGAACCACATATGAAAGTGACTCAGATCTGATGTGAAAAGATGGGATTTGACGTCCACACAGTCTGAAAACATCAGATCTGAAACACTTCAGCCTGGTAATGTGAACGTAAAATATATTTTATAATGTTTACCAGTTCAGAACTAAACGTTAATTAAGACTGATCAGAACTTTTGACTAAATTAAGAAGATTAAAATTGAATTCAAGTTGAATTATCTCAATTAAAGGAGTGCAATTAAGTTGGGCTGACTGTGTGTATATATATATAATTATTGTTATATAATAAGCAAGGCACTGTGGAGTGCATAGGGCAAGATAAGTCGTCTTGACTTAGTCTTGCCACTGGCCATGATAGTCTCGGACGAGAGAGTGAGGTTGGCGATGCGCAACCCTTCTTCACTTTAAACAAAGTATCCCTGCGCAAGTCATCTTTCATCCATTATCCCTTTTCACCCAAAGTCCTGTGGCTACAGGCGCGCAACAAAGCGACAAGTGTGGGCACACTGGCAGTCGTAGCTGCAAACCTGCACACAGGCGGCCCAGGCCATAGGGTCGCTATTCACCGACCTGGAGCAGCAGTGGATTTCAGCAGCTGTTTGGGTGGCTGAGCAGCTCTTTTTAGAAATGCACTGCTCACCTCCATGGAATGAGGAGCGGACTAGAAAAGGTGTCTCAAACATTGCCTGCTCCAACTACCCTAGCCAGACTACTGCGACTGGAGGGGGCCCTACATATTGCAGTCGAAACAAAAGAAAAACACGGATTACACCATTTACTCTTGCTGCTTGGAACGTTCGCACGCTTTTTGAAAGAGACGTGCCGGAGAGACCTCAGAGATGCACAGCACTCATAGCAAGTGAACTTGCCAGATATAACATCGATATTGCTGCTCTCAGCAAAACAAGGCTGGCAGGCAAGGGCAAACTACAGGGAAAAGGTACAGGATACACCTTCTTTTGGAATGGACGTGGAGCTGAAGAGAGAAGAGAGGCTGGAGTTTGCTTTGCAGTCAAGTCGACATTGGTTGGCAGGTTGGCTGGTCTTCCAAGGGGCGTGAATGATCGCCTAATGACAATGAGACTCCCCCTTTGTCATGGGCAGAAGTTCATCACCATTGTCAGTGTTTACACCCTAACCCAAATGCGATTAAAGACAAGTTCTATGAAGACTTGAACTCTGTCATCACAGCTGCTCCTCATGCAGACAAGCTCATCATTCTTGGTGACTTCAATGCGAGAGTTGGTTGTGACAGCATCTCCTGGGAAGGAGTAATTGGAAAACACGGAGTCGGCAACTGCAACAGCAATGGCCTGCTACTCCTCCAGACCTGTGCAGAGCATGGCCTTCTGATCACCAACACCGTCTTCAACCTCCCTACCCAAAACAGAACATCATGAATGCATCCCCGCTCAAAGCACTGGCATCTAATCGACTACGTCATCGTAAGGAAGAGGGACAGGCAAGGTGTACGAGTAACAAAGACCATGTGTGGCACAGAATGCTGGACAGACTACTGTCTAGTTGTATCTAATCTCAACCTTAGAATCCAACCCAAAAGACAGCCGCAGGGTAGGAAAACGCCAAAATGCCTGAACATCAGCAAGCTGAAGGATAGCAACATCAAACAGCTATTTACAGACACTTTGGAGAAACGTTTAAACTCCACTGTACTACAAGGCAAGGATACCGAGGAAGCGTGGGCTTCACTCCGGGAGACACTGTACAACATGGCCATTGACTGCCTGGGGCCATCAACAAAGAAGCACAAGGACTGGTTTGATGAGAACTGCACGGAGATCAAGCAACTGCTAGAGGAAAAGCATCATGCCTACAAAGCTCATCTGACTGACCCAAAGTCAATATCAAAGAAGACAGGCTGAGAAACGTACAGAACACCCTTGAAGTGAAGTTGTGCCAAATGCAGGATTCCTGGCTTAGCAGCAAAGCAGACATGCTCTAGGGCTTTCCGGACAGGAATGACATGAAAATTTTTTATAGCAGCTTGAATGAAGTCTACGGCCCTTCTACCTCAGGATCACTGTACCCCCTCCTTAGTGCTGATGGTGTAACACTGATAACCGACAAGGATAATGTGTTAGAGAGATGGGCTGAACATTTTGACAGCGTCCTGAATAGGCCTTCCACCATCAACAATGAAGCCATCGACAGGCTACCTCAAGTTCCCATTGAAGAGTCAATGGATGTTGAACCAACTATGTAGGAAATTCAGAAAGCAGTCTGCCTACTGTCCTGTGGCAAAGCACCTGGTTCAGACTCCATCCCAGAAGTGTTCAAAGAAGATGGCATGGCCATGATCAGGAAACTTCACCAGCTGTTTCAGCTCATCTGGAAGCATGAGACAGTGCCTCAAGACTTCAAAGACGCCTCCATCATCCATCTCTATAAGCGCAAAGGAAACCGTCAGGTCTGTGACAATCATCATGGAATCTCATTGTTGTCCATCGCAGGCAAGATTCTGGCTAGAGTCCTGCTCAACCGCTTCATCGCATACATAGAAAAAGGTCTCCTGCCTAAGAGCCAGTGTGGCTTCCGGAAAGAACGCGGGACCATCGACATGGTGTTTGCTGCTAGACAGCTACAGGAGAAGTGTCAGGACCAGAATGCCGACCTCTACTCCACCTATGTCGATTTGACCAAGGCCTTGAATACCATTAGTAGAGAGGGTCTTTGGAGAATAATGGCGAAGTACGGATGCCCCAAAAAGTTCATCACCATCGTAAGATGTAACTACACAATGACATGCTGGCAAGGGTACAGAACAACGGAGAGACCTCTGATCCATTTCCTGTTTCCAACGGAGTGAAACAAGGCTGTGTCCTTGCCCCCACTTTGTTCAGTCTCATGTTTTCAGCCATGCTGACAGATGCTTTCAGACACACAGACGTAGGTATCGGCATCAAGTATTGGATGGATGGCTCAGTCTTCAACCTCAGGAAGCTAAAAGCAAAAACCAAAGTATTATTAGCCACCGTCAACGACTTCCTGTTTGCCGATGACTGCGCTCTCAATGCTGCCGCTGAGGCTGACATCCAGTACAGCATTGACTTGTTCTCTGTTGCCTGCAACAACTTTGGCCTTACCATTAGTACAAAAAAGACTGAAGTAATGCATCAGCCAGCTTCAGCAAACCCATACGTTGAACCCAACATCACCATCAACGGGCAGTGACTGAATGCGGTGGACAAGTTCGTCTACCTTGGCAGCACATTCTCTAGAAAGGTTGTCATTGATGACGAAATAAACGTAAGACTCGCCAAAGCAAGCGCTGCCTTTGGTAGGCTACAAAAGACTGTCTGGAACAGGAGAGGGATCACCACGGCAACAAAGATAAAGGTGTACCGGACTGTTGTTCTTACAGTTGTGCTCTATGGCTATGAGACTTGGACTGTATATCAGCGCCATGCCAAGAAGCTGAACCACTCCCACATAACATGCCTTAGAAAACGTAAAGTTTTAAACTAAAACTTAAAGGCATAAAGTGGCAAGATAGGATTTCACATACTGAGGTCCTAACACGTGCGGACCTGCTCAGCATCCACACCATCCTGATGCAGTTTCAGCTTTGATGAGCAGGGCATGTAGCTCGCGTGTCAGATGATCGACTACCAAAGCGATTGTTTTCTGGCGAGCTGAAACAGGGTAAGCGCTTACAAGGTGGTCAGAAGAAGCACTTTAAGGACACTCTGAAGGCCTCACTGAAAGCCTTCAGCATCAACCATGACAAGTGGGAGCAGCTAGCACAGGACAGAGGAAAGTGGCGTTCAGCTGTCTACAAGGGTGCGAAAACATACAAGACAGATAGAATTAGTGCTGCAGAAGACCGCAGACACACCAGAAGGAACAGAGCTGACAAAGGAACAGAGCTGACAACCCTTTATCGGCCACTACAATTCCTTGCCCACACTGCCAGACACTTTTTGGGTGCAGATTGGTCTCACTAGCCATCTGCGGACCCACAAAACAAAATTACCTCCACCCCAGGATGACTAGATGGTCCTCATCGTATCGATGGACAAATAAACATAATTATTGTTATACATTGACACATCTATGAGATCTTAGTTCAGATCTGGATACAGTTTGAAGGACTTGACAGAACTTCTGGTGACAATTGAGTTGTAATGTAAGAATAACCTCGCAGCTCCAGTTGTACACTACATATTTGGACTTCTGGCTGATTGACCACATCTTGAGTAAGTGGAAAACGGTAAATATGACTTTTTGGTGAATCATTCCTTTAAGGAAAGAACGTCTTAAATACAAAAACACGTGTATGGATCCTTTCCTGGCCTCTTACTCTGGCCTCCACAATTCAAAAAGACATGGATCGTCCCTCATTAGATAGAGAATTTGTGGGGGGAAAAAACGTCTTTCAAACTGCTTTTCTATTATGGTTTACAGATGTGACAATTGCAGATGTATTACTGCGTCCAAGTCACTCCCTGTGCTCTTAAAGTGGAGTGTTTCATCTGTTGGAGTTGCGCTGTAAGCTTTATAGGGGTGCTCTGAGGAGGGGAGGCTGGAGGGGACTGGGGTTAGGGTGCTTATTTCAGGGTTGGATGAACATCTCAGGCACACTCATGCAGTAATGCTCTTTGGATCTGCTCGCCTCATTGGAATCAGGTGCTTTGACCGTCGTCCTGGTGAATCAACAAATCATCTTAAGTTCTATCAGGAGGAAGCAACAATAACCCATTTTCTCCATCCTCGTCATATAGACAGTGTGGCGAGGGATTCGGCCGTGTATTTTGTGCCAAATGGTTTTTGAGGTGTGCTAACATGGACTACTGAAAGAGTTGGACGGTGATGAAATTGTATAGTGTGGGATGGCTGATAGATGGAGGGTCACAGACAACCACGGGGAGGCTTTCCTAATGTGAAAAGCAAAGAGTTATCTCACATCTCTACATCCTCTCTCTCTCTGTCTGTCTCTGTCTCTCTCTCTCTCTCTCTCTCTCTGTGTGTGTCTCTCTCTCTGTGTCTCTCTCTCTGTCACTCTCTCTCTCTCTGTGTCTCTCTCTCTGTCTCTCTCTCTCTCTCTCTCTCTCTCTCTCTCTCTGTCTCTGTGTGTGTCTCTCTCTCTCTCTCTGTGTGTCTCTCTCTCTCTCTCTGTCTCTCTCTCTGTGTGTCTCTCTCTCTGT
>BRDA01032183.1:6309-19054 GCA_036984385.1 Crenuchus spilurus | reverse complement strand
GTTATATGCTCAATTTCCTTTTTCCAGCCACTTATTGCTACTTGTCACAACTTTTTGGAGATTTGTTGACACTGTGAAATTTTGAATCAACATATTTCTCCTTTAAAATGTTACTCAGATTAAACTTTTGATCTGTCATCTATGTTCTGTTACAAATAAAATATTGACATTTGCCATCTCCACATCATTGCATTCAGTTTTTATTCACAATTTTAGTGTCCCAACTTTTTTGGAATCCGGTTTGTACAAACTCAAAATATGATATCAGGTGGTATCACCTCCCAATAATTTATAGTTTAGTTTTTCAATTTATATCAAATAATTCTCTAACTGCTGATATATTGTGCATTCTTAGTGAAGAAGTGTTTCACATCAGTCAGCGTGACGGACAGCTTGTTAAATAACTCCCATTAAAATTTGTTAGTATTCTTTAGCTAATGTTTTAGATACTAAAGAACCATTAAATTTTATTCTTCTGTGTGCCACTACAGTTCACACCATCACTTGATGCTGCTATGCATTGCTTTATTCAGAGAGTCATTTCAGACATTGGAGAACATCCATGTACAAGCAGAAAGGACAGAATTTTACTGATCAAAGTTGAAGTTAAAAGCATGTTGTATAACTACATTCAGCAATACAGTGTACCTGCTGTGTACTGTACTGCTAATACAAGAACTAAAGAAAAGTTTTATTACAGATGGAAAAGCAGAAAGCCACTGAAACTGCTGCGGAACAAATGATCATCCCAGATGACGTAATTTACTGGGAGACGGGTGTAGATGACATCTCCCTCTTCCAGCTCCATGGTGAGTCCACTAGAAACATGTTTAGCGATGCCGTCAACACTGTTTTCACCCAAATGCAGCAGATGTTTTCCGTTTTTGTACAGATTCAGACCCATATTATTTCTGTTGTTGCCGTATTCACTGGCAGTGAATCTAATGTAGTAGACTCCTTTGAATGGAGCTGTGAAAATGCCTGCAATAAAAAACACAAGACACTGCGTCAGACATTTGTTTGGGCCAATATTCACTCACCGTAAATGTGATATTTGTGCTGCAAAAATGTACAATGAGGCTCTTACACACAGCTTGCATTAAACACACATACCTTTAATATCCCAACATTATAAAAATAAAGAGCTTTGAGCTTCAGCTGTAACAACACTGAAAAGCACGTTTGATTAGAAATACTCCACACGTGGCCCACATTACTAGCAATCAGATTACGCCAGACTAAAGAAGGTTTTTTTAATCATGTTCACATCGGGTATGAGCAGATATTTGAAAAAAGGCTTTTATTGTTAAAAATCCGCTCCAGCTAATGTTGAGGGCCAATAATTGGTAATGTCAGTTCTAATATAGTGTACAGTCAGAATTTTTATTGCACACATACAGTACTTAAGGTGCTATAACTCTTGCACAGGCCATGTTTTACACTCCAAACATCAATAAATTCATGCAGTTTAAGTTATATAATCTGAGATGGGCAAGCGTAGCCTGGTGGTTGGGGATCTGAACTTGTGACTGGAAGGTTGCTGGTTTGATCCCCGGACAGGTCGTGACTGAAGTGCCCTTGAGCAAGGCACCTAACTTCAAACTGCTCCCCGAGCACCACAGATGGGGCTGCCCACCGCTTCAGGCACATGTTCACAGCCTAGTACAGGCCTGTCCAAAGTCCGGCCTGGGGCCATTTGTGGCCTGTTACTATTTTTTAAACGGCTCGCGAGGTATTTTAGAAACAAAACTTGACTTGCTATTAAGCCGAAAAAAAAAACTAGATTCCTAGTTTGAGCGCACTGTCAGTGCACATTGAAAATATGAATCTCTCTTTCAATAAGTTGTGTGGAATCATGTAACCATGGACAGAGGAGCAAAATGGAATGGCATCCAAGGTCTGCAGAAAGGTCTAGAGGTGAGGCACTGAAGTTGCAATGCATTATACATCAGGAAGTACTCTGCGCCAGAGCCACTAAACTGGGTAATGTAATGGCTATTTATCTGTCATTACGGCTGCTTCAGACTGCAGTCAAATGACTCTCCGCACTATTGACTGTCCACATTGAGTTGAAAGTCTGCACTATTATTTGTAAATGATCAAATTGGATTTGCGCTTCCACACATCACAAACGTACGTGTTTGAGTTTCTGTGGTAATGACGAAGGCGTCAGTAAGTATAGCAAAGCTGGTGATGTGGTTTCAGAGTAGCTAGGTTCGCAGTTTTCGCACAAAATTTGGCTTTTTTTTTAAAGCAGCTGTGTGTACAGAGCTGGTGGAGTGTTGGTTTTTGGACTACTTTAAAAATGTACCATGACCACCAAAAAACTCTTATAGTACTACTATAGGGCTACAAGTCTGTGGTCTGTGAATGTACATATTTTTCTCCTGGCCCCCAACAAGGAAAGTTTACACCCCTGGCCAAGTGTGTTCACAAGTTTGTATGTTTCACTGCATGGATGGGTTGTGGAGGTTGAAAAATTGAATCTAATCTAAGCTGTGCAATATCTGGTTTGGGAATCACCTGTAAATAATAATTTGGGATTGTAGTGGGTGTTCAAACCCAAAGCACTGCGCCCTTGGCTAAGCTCCTGCTGTCAAAAGGATTTAAAATGATAAACGATTGGTAATAACTTTACCTGTAGCTGGATTATAGGCTTTTCCAATGTTTGTAAGGACGTTGGTGTAAATCAAAGTGACCTCAGCACTGTATGGTCCTCTCATTCCTTCGGGAAGGCCTATAGCAGCGGAGAAAGCCACCTTGCGTCTCCCTGTGGAACCAGTGCAGAAGTGTAAAGCATTAAAAGTGCCATTATATCCTCATTTCACTTTCTTTACTGCTGTCTGAGACAGAAGTACTGTTTCTTTTGTATTTCTTTTATTGTTAACATTATTATTAGCATTGTATTTGTAAGTGCCTTTCAGGATACCCAAAGGACACTGAACAATTAAAGAACAATTAAGAAGATACAATCAGCTTCATGAAATGCCTATACAAAGCTAATAAGATCCGATAGTATTAAAGTGTTGAACAAATAAGTAGGTTATTACACAAGGAAATAAATGTAAAGGGGGAAAAACACAAAGCACCAGCATATTTTAAAAAGAAGGATAACCCAATACATCCAAGAGGTCATTTATCAAATATAAAACAGGGGGTTATGCCAACACTTCTTGGTGCTCCATCCCAATATAGCTGAATGGCCTTTGGTCACTCTCCCACACCACACACACTCCCACATCAGTAAAGATATTCAAACCTTTTACTGCTTTTTAATAAATGATGAAAGCTGTTGAGAGACTAAATTATATTAATCCAAGTAATATAATTTTTTAGTAGGAAAAATTAGTTTTTTTCAGTTATGGAGGGACTCAACAATGAATTCATTTGTATTCTGACTGCCTCGTCAGGCTGCTGCATCAATTCTAATTATTACAACATGCAGAATGATAAAACTAGAAAAGTGCTTTTCCTGCACGAAACAATTGCACAACTAAAGTGGTTTCCAATTTGTAGACTGCTGCTACATGGTCAATAAGCTGCAACTGTTTTTGCTAGCTGGTTGCAAATTGGATGCCAGCCTGTTGCTACATCATTGCTACATGTTTTTAACATGATTGATGAATGGTTGCTAGGCTGTTGCTATGTGGTTGCTCAGTTGTTGCCAGTTCATTACTGCTACTACTGGTTAAAAAAATTCTGCAGAATCTGCTGCAACAACCTGTATTCAATCACACATCACACCGAACAGTCTGGAGTTAGAAGAAGATGAAGATGAAAACAGAAGATGAAGAAGAAGACAAAACAGCTAGTGTAAAAAAAAGCGAGTTTCTGGACCAGGCCGGTTGGAAATAAAGCTACAGCAAAGGTATATTTTTGTCCTCTAATGTGCAATGCTTAGACTTTCTTAATGGTCCATCTTGGTCCTTGAGGTCCAATATTGTCTGTTAAAAGTTCTACATGGACTTCTCCAGGACAAAGGAGTAGATTAGTGTCTTTTTAAGGGAGTATTTTTAAACAGTTAAAATGTAAAAGCACTGGGTGAAATGCATTCATTACAATACAAGGTGATACTGTTATGTGCATCAAGGTTACATCTGCGTTACTACTTTTTTTCTGGTACTGTGTGGTATAGTTTCATTACTCCATCTCCCCATGGCAAGCCAATCCCATCTCAATAGAGTTGTACAGAGAGAGGATCTGATAAATTATAGTAATTCATATTCACACTGCAGTCTTCACAGAACAAGGAGTCCAGAAATGGAAAAACTCAAAACTGCATGTGGATAACTTCCTTTTTCTAGATAACTAGTGTTCTTTATACATTGTGTAAGCATGAGTCTGCTTGTATTTACGTGAAGTCAGGTTCTTCAGATTCTCCAGCTCAGTCTTCATGAACAGCAGCTCTGGAGGGGAAAATAAAAGCAAAGTATTTTCAGATGTTCCTTAGATATTATTTAATAAGCTAGTAAGTTAGCTATTTTTATTTGCCTATATTTGTAAAAATGACTTGCTAAATAATCTAACACTGATATGCTAGGCTCAGTAGCAGCTTTGCTCAAATACTTCTCTTTTCCCAGATCTGATTGATCAATGGAGGAGAGGGTAGCTGAGGTAAAGGTAAGAGTAATAGTCCTGCTCTACATCTCACCACAGTCTTATACTCATAGCCCCGCCCCGGACTGAACCAAATGAGCAGTTAACATTACTAGGGGTAACTTTCATTAACCACATTAAAAGTACAATTCTAGTTTTAAAGAGTAAAAAAACCTCCTTGCACTACCATATCACTTGTACATTGTCACATTGCAAGAAATAACCTACTGCTGCTAGTATGAATGAATGTCTTGTACTATTCAATTTGGTGCTACCTAGGACATTTTAGACCCATACTGTTTATATAACTTATTGTTTACTTTACTGTTTTACTCAATTACACTGCGCCCCTTACTCGTGTCACTTTATCATTAGTACTATGTTGAATGTCTCACTGTGCTTGTGCACTTTATTTACTGTTTACCTTAGCATTTATTGTCACTTATTTTTATTATTGTGTTTAGCATTAGGATAGTCCTGTCTGTTACTTTAGATTTAGAATGTCTTGTCAACACTGCAGGGATAGTGAGGAACATAATTTTGATTCCTTTGTATGTCTAGTACATGTGAAGAAATTGACAGTAAAGCTGACTTTCACTTTGAAAAGTCATTTCTTTGGTTTCTTTGTTTCTTATCATCGTTGTGGTTCTTTGGCTAGTCAATACATTAAATGTAAACTGTAAGATTGTGTTGATGATATTGTCCTTTTTGTCCAAGCAGGTAATTAAACTCCCCTGTTCCTTGTTCTCTTCTTAGGCGTTTCCAGGCCTACATAGAGCTGAGAGATCTGCGCTCACCACATTTAAGGAATCAGATAAGTAAAAAGGTTTATGTCTATTGTCTCTTGTGTTATGGGTGTAGGGCTGGTGATGTGTTTGGATCCTTAACATCATCACAAGCCTCATTGTTCAATCAATATCAGTCTTTTCTGGCACCATCCGACAGAGTCAAAATTACCTCCTCAAATGGACTCTTCAGTCAGAGATTATAATGCGCCCCAAGCTTAACTTGGAGACCAGAAATGGGAAAACTCAAAACTGCATGTTGACAACTTCCTTTTTTTTTTTTTTTTTTTTTTTTTTTGAAAACTAGTGTTGTTTATACATTGTATAAGCATGAGTCTGCTTGTATTTACCTGAAGTCACTTTCTTCAGATTCCCCAGCTCAGTCTTCATGGCCAGAAGCTCTTTAACTTGTTCTTGAGGGGAAAATAAAAGCAAAGTGTTTTCAGATGTTCCTTAGATTATTTAGCAAGTCATTTTTGCAAATATTAGGTCAGCGTGAGAGAAACATTGAACATCATTTTGAAGTCTTGATCATTATTTTGTAAACTCTCATGCCTCTCTTCATCCTCAGTTTCTTCACTAGCTATGGGACATAGTTACAGTCTAGAGCAGAGGTCACCAGGCGGACCGCGGTCCGGATCCGGACCCGAATGCCGTCCTGTCCGGACCCAATCTCATTCCTGATTAACTCGGCTTATTTCTATTCTAATGGGTGCAAATCATCCAACCATTACGGTAAAACAGCAGAACGCCACACGTGGTGCAAATCGGCCAATCAAATCCGCCCATCTGCTCACATGCGGAAGACAATATACACAGCCACTGGCTTTGGTCCGAGTGAGGCACATACGCATGGAACAGCAGAGAGAACAGAAAGGAAGATAAGGAGAACAAAAAGGAGTATGGCATGCTCAAAAATAAGAGAAGGTGGACACAGAAAATAGGACTTTTAAATCGGAATGAACTGATAAGTACTTGTTCGTTCTACCAGACGGCAGGACGAAACCTATGTCTCATTTGTTCAAAGACTGTCGCCATCGTCAAAAGCAGTAATATCAAGCACAACACGTTTTCTGTCACATCAAGTACTTTATTTTAGATTTATGTTGAGAAGTTTTATTATAGGTGAAATACGTTTAAAAGAAAAGCACTTTATTTTTATTTCACTGCAAACCAAATTAAAAACTAAAGATATTTTAATTTAATTTGAATCCCATAACAGTATTTAAAAATGCTAAAAGTGCCATCTTTATGTATAATTGCTGTTTTGCAAAAAATAAAATAAAATTTGATGTTCCGGACCCTTGCTTGTGGTACATTTTTAAATTTGGACCTCGGTTAATTTTAGTTGGTGACCCCTGGTCTAGAATGTTCTGTCTCAGACATGGTTTATCCAGCCACCATTTTTGTCCCAATATTCCACGTACCTGAGGTGGCTCACCAGCCAAGACATGCTCAATTTGAATTCATTACAGCACTGTCTGCTATAATATGTATGACTACTGGTGTTTAATGAAAAGGTATTTCCGTCAAAATAGACAAAGTGTCAGGTCTGAGCTTTTTTCAGCTTTAATGATGGAAGAAAAACATCCAACAACAAAAAATCAGGTTCAGATCATTGGAGTGAATGCAGAGTCCATCAGAGAATTAAGCTGGTGCAAAAACAGGCTGAGAGCAAACTCTTTATGGGACAGTTTCCCCTTCAGTGTAGAGTTTGGGTGAAGCAGCCTCGTGCATGGCCATCCCGAGCTTGACTGCTAAATATGAGTTGAAGATGCATTTTTAAGCCCAGATGAGACATCTCGAATGAGGCCTCATTGTCCAGTCAATGTCAGTCTTTTCTGGCACCATCCGATGGGATCAAAATGACCTCCACGAGTGGACTCTTATGTCAGAGATTATAACACTCCCCAAACTCATCTTGGAGACCAGAACATTCTAACATGTTAACTAAGTGTCAAATGCCTTTTCAATGAAAGGGAATGTTGTCAGGCAATATGTAATTAACATGCAGCCATGTGTATATCCGAATAAATTATGGAATATTAAGTGTTGTGGATGAGTAAGGTGTGTGTTTAATGCATTGAACTGACTGCACTGTGAGACTGTGTGGAAATCTGTGTGTATAAAATCTTGGAGACTATGTGTGTGAGAGAGCTGAGATAATGTGTGCTAGGCTTATCTGTGTGGCTAAGCAACCTTGGGCTGAAGGCAATTGCCTGATAAAACACAAACATGCAAGGATCTAACCAGTTAGAAATGTAGAGATTAATTAGAACACAGAATTCAAAAGGTTCATCGAGAAAACATATGTCGGTTATATGAAACTAAACATGTATATTATTCGAACACATCTATAGAATAAAGTTAAAAGTAGATTATTGGATTCTGATTAATACAGAATTGTGTGTGTGTGTGTGTTGAAAATCAGAATAAAACAAGAAATTGTGGGAACCTTATACCAGCAATCTTACAAATGAAAGACTATTTCAGTATCAAAACAGCAGCAGCAGTAGAGTGATGGTATTGATGTGCACCATCCTCTTTATTATCCAATTACAAGCAGTCATAAGAGACACACATTAGTTTGAATGGGCCCTGTTTTATCCACAGTGATCTAAAATGATCTGTAGACCAAACAAAATATCCATGTTGGCTGTTTATTTTTCAAAAGTCTGAAACATAAAATATCTCAAATAAACGTGCCTCTTTTCAGGAACCTTCTTTATTTGGATGCAAATATTTTGGTGTTGAAAAGCTTATATGGCTCAGTCATTATAGAACTTTGTAGTGACTGTTATAACCAAATCTGTTGGAGTTCATCACAATTTACCATCAGAACTTTTTTCAACCCGTAATTCTAAAGTCATGTGACTAAATGCTCTGAATCAAACATTACCTTTGTTCTCCTCCTCTTTATATTTAATGTCGGTCTGCAGCTCAGCCAGAGCAGTTCCTTGCTGATAAATGATGTCTTGCAGTTGTTGCAGTTCACCAGAGACTTTAACTGGTTTTGGAGAATCATCGGCTTTGACTTCTTGCAGGCTGTTCAGGAACAGCAGCAACAAAGCAACAGCAGCCATTCTCTTCATCTTCACTGATGATGTTCTCCTTCAGAACCTGACTCTCACAGTCGCTCTTATACACCACCTGCCATCAGTAGCACACTTTACTGTTCTTCCATATAAGGCAGCATGTTTGTGTTCCTGAATGTGGTTCTGTTCATCAACTGACCATAACTTTCATTGCAACATCTCAGCGTTGTCTCACTCTTGAATGTATATTACTTAACATTTTCAGGCCAAAAGATTTATTCATACAGTGAAATCGTTTCTGTTTCATGAACTCCCAAAGAACGGAAGACCCAAACGTCATGGGACAGGAACTTCAAGAGGTCTTCTGCAGCACTGACCTATGGGATATGCATGTGGGGCATCCTGCACTGAATGTGGATGTGAGTTGCTTATCAGTTTGAATGGAAAATTCTAGCCAGATGTCACCATCAGAACTTTTTTCAACCCGTAATTCTAAAGTCATGTGACTAAATGCTCGGAATCAGACATTACCTTTGTTCTCCTCCTCTTTATATTTAATGTCGGTCTGCAGCTCAGCCAGAGCAGTTCCTTGCTGATAAATGATGTCTGAGTTGTTTCAGTTCATTAGAGACTTTTACTGGTTTTGGAGAATCATCGCCTTTGACTTCTTGCAAGCTGTTCAGCAACAACAGCAGCAAAGCAACAGCAGCCATTCTCTTCATCTTCACTGATGTTCTCCTTTAGAACCTGACTCTCACAGTCACTCTTCCTATACACCACCTGCCATCAGCAGCACACTTTACTGTTCTTCCATATAAGGCAGCATGTTTGTGTTCCTGAATGTGGTTCTGTTCATCAACTGACCATAACTTTCATTGCAACATCTCAGCGTTGTCTCACTCTTGAATGTATATTACTTAACCCTGTAAGGCCCCTTGTTGCCAAATTATAACATCACTTTTAGCTGTACCAAAAACAAACCTGCAAAAAAAAAAAAAATCCTGTAACACCACATTTACATGGCCATTAGGTCTTATTGGAGGGTAAAATGTGTAAAAAGGTCTGACCATCAAACCATGAAGTCATTCGACTTGGGAACTTTTCTGGATGCACATCTCCCTCGTTTACTGAAGTGGAGATCTCAACACTGAAGTAAGTAAAATCCTTGAATTATTTTTTGGGTGATAATTAGAATGTCTAGAACATGTAATTACTACATTATTGTTGTATGCATGCACCAACTTAGATTTTGAGCTTGTTATGTCTTTGTTGTAGTTTTACAACGTTGGGTGAGGATGGTAGTCAAAATGTGATATGCACCTTGCATAATGCAGAGGGACATAACACTTCTCAAATGTTCACATATTGTGAAATACTTACTTATTACTACTAGAAACATAATGTAGATGCTTTTTAAGAACAGATTTGAGTAATTCTGAATGAAAACATTTGTTGTTGTGGTATTTCAAGCCTTTCCAGCAGTGTTAATTTTGACAGGTGATTTTGATTTAGTTTTAGTCCTAGTCTTCTGACTAAAATGTATATTAGTTTTAGTCATATTTTAGTCATTTAGTTATTGTTAGTTTTAGTCGACGAAAACTGAAAACATTTTAGTCTAGTTTTAGTCAATTAAATGTTTAAAATATTTAATCTAATTTTAGTAGTATTTTTAGTTTTACTATTTTAAATTAGAGCTATTTTAGACTGCTTACTGTTATTTTAATAAAACAATAGTCTTTAATTTTTGTTACATTTAATAACACAATGACATCAGATTTTGTGGAAGAAAGTTGGCCCATTTTTCTTTTTCTAAAACACGTTTATTTAACTTTTACATGACAAAATGTAGTATGTGAATACAATTTGGTATCAACATGACTAAACACACACATTAACAGCAATCCCTTCACAGCGTCTTAAAAGCCAGAAATTATTTATATCTGCGTAAATATCCAGTATAACAAACAACAGACACACGAGAGAAGTCTGCCCTCTGAGCTTTCTGTCACAAACGATAATGGATAGATTAAGAGTGAAAGAGTTGGGTTTCTCCGGTGTGCTTTCCTTTATTTTACTGGTTCCTGTTGGCTAACATTAACTTGCACTTAATGTGGACTACCACGGCTTATGTGCCTTTCCTCTTCGTTTCATTATATGACTGTATTTAAAATGAAATGGAGGCTGTATGTGTGTCTTATGGCTCCAGTTAGATGTGTTTGTGATCTATTTAATCTAAACACCTAAAATAATGATAACGGATTGCACATTTTCCCCTTTATACACTGAAAAATTCAAACATGAAACATATCAGATATACATATTAGTCACCGTTAGCGAACTAGCTAGCTACACTACGTTAGCTTACCTTTTTGTAAAGCTCGTGGTGGTGAGAACTGAGGACCTCTTGAGGTTCGTAGTGCTTTTCCCAGTTATTTTACATCCACAAACTTTGCTCTGTTTTGTTTTGTGTGGCAGCGAAAGTGAAATTACTCCATAAATCGCTTCTTATTTTCCGTCGAAGCTGCGGCTGTGACGTCAGCACGTTGTGTTAAACTTAACGTGCTTTGAGAAAGTCAGACGTGCGCCAGGTTTATTTTAAAAAGCGGATTACTGGACAAAAACATTATTTTAGTCATTCTGTGACATTTTCGTTTCGTTTTTATTAGTCGACGAAAAGTCTAATACTTTTAGTGATAGTTTTCGTTTTAAAATATTAGTTTTTATTTAGTTTTCGTCTCGTTTTCGTCGTGAAAAAATGGTCGCCAACGAATATTTTTCGTCATAATTATCGTTAACGAAATTAACACTGCTTTCCAGTACCAGTATTTGAAACTTTGGCTGTATTTTATGTGTAAAAATACATATACATATGTTTTTGTGGGATTTATTTACTCGAATATCTAAAGCCAGACACTGGTTGTGCTGTATAGGTGTAGGGAAAGGTGTGAACATGGTCTGAGTGGTCTAAGTGGTCTGGGTGTTCCTTTTATTATTTTGATCTAAGTGGCCATACAGTGCATTGTGTGACTTGAGTGGAATGTATCACACAATTAGCATTCATCTGCATTGAAATGATTCATTTTTTAGCATTCTCTAATCCTTCCCATTATTTTCAGTTCCAGAATGCTACGAGCAAGGAAATCTGGTTACACCATGAAAGATGTCATTGAAGCTGTTCAAAATGAAGACAGTGATTTTGAAATGGAACCAGACACCAGTGAATCAAGTGACGAGGAGCTGGACTAACAGAACCAGGCACCCATAGATTGCCCAACTGCTGATGATGCAGAAGTTGAGGCAACTAAACCAAGCCAAACAACTTATCGGACCATGCCCCGGGACCGATATCGCTGGCTGAAAAAGGATTTCACTAGTCTATGTACCGATTTCTCTGGTCCAGATGTCATGAGTGGTGCCGTTAACCTCCATACACCATTAGAATACTTCAAAGGTTTGTGTCAGAAGACATGATCCAGGCTCTGACAGAAAACACAAATGTGCACAGCTTACAAAAGAACGGCACATGTCTAAACACCTGTGACATCACGGAGCCCTGTATCACCAGTGACATCACGGAGCCCTTTGACATCCATGACAGTAATAGCACAGAGACCTGTGTCTTCCCCGAGGAGTTTACGTGTACCACCAATGGATGTGCGCAAGGACATGGTCGCACATTTCCCTGAAAAATCAAAGAGGACGCTGCAGACACTGTGATAAAGGCTACACCAATACCCTCTGCAGGAAGTGCAGTGTGCGTCTATGCTTTTCAGATGAAAGGAACTGCTTTTGAGAGTACCACTGTACATAAAAAAAAAGTGGTTATCACCATTGCCTCCCACTACTCTGGGTTCTGTCTGCTTGTCCTGGGTCTGCAACACTTTAGTTTTTTTATTTTTTTTTTTGGTCAATAAATTAAGATTCATAAAAGTATGACAGCTGTGTGATTATTAATAATGATATTTACTGTTAAAGAGCTTTATAAGCAGTCCACAGTGCAAATCAAGCCTTATTTGTTCAGTTTATTTGTTTTGACAGCGTGAGTGCAAATACACAAATTCTGCTTCTATCTAGGCCCGATGTTGCAATATTGCTACATTTTTGTAAAAACTTACTAAAACATAAAAAAAATTGGTAACACTTCAATTTCTGCATCAGAAATTCTGCATCAGACCCCTTTAACATCATTAGAGAGAAGGAAAAAAATTTTGCAAAAATTGGTACATCTTGAGTTTATATCTTTTTTAACGTTTTAAAAAAAGGAAGAGAGATTACTACAATTTCCCCAGACTACGTCTTAAAGACTACGTCTTTAACTTCACAATGGTT
>BRDA01032178.1:8452-24699 GCA_036984385.1 Crenuchus spilurus | reverse complement strand
TATTGACATTTGCCATCTCCACATCATTGCATTCAGTTTTTATTCACAATTTGTATAGCGTCCCAACTTTTTTGGAATCCGGTTTGTAGTTTTGGAAGGTTTTCATACAAAACAAGAACCTTACTAAAATTACATGAGGTAAATCACTAGGGGAGTATGAAATAAGTAAACTACACTACTGTTATTTGAGTACGTTTTGGTGTTACCTTTTACAGTGTGCAATACCAGTATTCCTGTGCAAAATTAAAATAAGACTTTCTTTTTGTATAATACAGCTTCAGGTTGAATTTCTTGAAGCAGCGTCGGACTGTGTTAAGTGACAATGATTTTCCAAAGTACTCCTAAGCTCATGTGTGTATGTCCATCATGATAGCATGATGGTTTCTCAAACAATAATGACTGAGACTTTAATGTCAGTTTCTGCCTTTGGCCTATATTCACCAAGATTGCCCCTGACTCCCTGAATCTTTTCATAATATTATGAAATGTAAATGTAAAAGATCTAATTAATTTTTTTGCAGTATTGTGCTGAGAAACATTGCCTTTGTACTGACTGACAGGTCTCTCACCATGTTTGGCACAAAGTGATGAAGCAAAACCCATCCTTACATGTACTGACAATCTTTGGTGGATGCTCTTTTTATAAGGAAAGGAAGGAAACTTTATTGTCATTCATATCACATGTAGTACATGAGGTGGAACGAAATTACATTCCTAAGGTCCCAGTTTCACCCAGTGCAGTAATTTGATATAAATATAAAAGTGTTTGTTATGAATATATACAGATAGTATAGACTATACAGATGTAAATGTAGACTATACAATGTAAATATAGACTGTACACTATGTGGAGCAGTATTGGACAAGAGTATAGATAACTTAGACTGTACAATGTACAGAGTACTGAGCACGGCATGGGGAGATTAGCAGCAAGTTATATGAATAAGTGAATAAATAAATGAATATTAGCAGCATACAGTTTAAGTAACCAAGTGTAATAAAGTGTCAGTGCAGTGTGTGAGTTTCCTAAGTGGAGTTTAAGAGTCTAACAGCTTCTGCTAGTAATACTCAATCTTGATGACCTCACCTGTTACCAGTTACTTTTAAGTCTTATTTTGTCTTTGTCCCAACCTTTTTTGAGTGTGTTGCAGGCATCCATTTAAGCAGAATTACATTTACAATGAAAACATTTGTTGTCCTTTTGACTATTCAATGAATGAATGTTACACTTATATAGCGCCTTTCTAGATACCCAAGGATGCTTTACAATCAACACACTCCACTTACACACACTCAACCACACACACCGGCGTAATAACAGTCAATAACAGTTCAGGTGGATTAACAAATTACAGATTTTAGTTTTTATTTTAGAAAGTGTCCCAACTTTTCTGGAAAATGGGGTTTGTATGATGATTTAAGCAGTATTAAGCTATGCAGTGGCATGTTTGAAAAATTGCATAACTTCTGCTGGGGGTTTTAAAACTCCATGCAGAATAGAATAGAATACCTTTTTTGTCACTATACACATGTACACATGTACAATGAGATTGAAAGCCACTCTTTTGAAGTGCACACATGTACATATTATATTCTATATACAATAAAGATAAATAAATGTATTTTGCATTATTATGAACTACACTGCAGAATTGTAACCCTCTACAGAACTGTTTAAACTGTTGGGGGGGGAAAGAACATTATTCTGTTTACTTCATTGCTCAGCAGAATAACTCTGTTGGTAAAGGGAGGATGTCACCATTAACCAATTACTAGGTAAACTGGTTTGAGACATCAAACCAAGAGTCTGTTGACCCTTCAAGTTAAAACTAAATTTACACTTCCTTTGATATTTCTTAACACAAAATATACACCCATCACTCATAAAATTAAAACCACGTTCTCATTTCTACACTCACTCTCCATTTTATCAGCTACAGTGGTAATATACAGGGGCATAAAAAATAGAATATCACTGAAAAGTTCATTTATTTCAGTAATTCAGTTCAAAATGTTAAACTCATAAATTATATAGATTCATTACACACAGAGTGTCTATTTCAAGTAATTATTTATTTTAATATTGATGATTATGGTCTACAGCCAATGAAAAGTCAGTATCTCAAACCATTAGAATATTATAAGACCAATTCAAAAATGTTTTTAATACATAAATGTTGTTCTACTGAAAAGTGTGTACAGTATGTGCACCTAATACTTGGTCGGGGCTCCTTTTGCATGAATTACTGCATCAGTGCAGCGTAGCATGGAGGTGATCAGCCTGTGGCCCTGTTGAGGTGGCTTTGATAGCGGCCTTCGGCTCATCTGCATTGTTCGGTCTGGTGTCTTTCATCTTCCTCTTGACAATAGCTCATAGCTTCTCTCTGTGTGGTTTAGGTCAGGTGAGCTTGCTGGCCAATCAAGCACAGTGATACTATGGTTATTCAACCAGGTATTGGTACCTTTGGCAGTGTTGGCAAGTGCCAAGTCCTACTGGATAGATTAAATCAACATCTCCATAAAGCTTGTCAGCAGAGGGAAGCATGAAATGCTCTAAAATGCCCTGGTAGATGCTGCACTGACTTTGGCCTTGATTAAACAACACCAGCAGATGATATGGCTCCTCCAAACCATCACTGAAAGTAAATTTTGCATTTCATTTGGAAATCAAGGTCCCAGAGTCAAAGCACAAGATAATTTTTTTAAAGTAAATGTAAGCAGACAAAATGTGAGCAGGAGCCTAATCAGGAGCACAAAAATAAGGTACTTTCATGATAACTAAGACAAGATACAACAGAATAACTAGAGTACAAGAAAGCCAAATACCATGATGGAACAATACAAGAGTCTTACAGAATGAAACACAAGAAGACATGATTGAGAGAAACAGAGTCCACGGAGGAAACACCAGGCAATACAAACATACAGGGATTCCAATCCAGGTCACACAAAGAGCTAGACAAAACAAACAGTAAAAAGAGTCAAGTGATGTGATCAGAGCAAGGCTGGAATCCTCTGAGCAGACAGACATTATCAGCCAAGGGTGCCTCAAAAAGTCCATGATGAGATCCACCAATGGAAGCTAAGGCAAGGCTCTGGTACAATCTAACCAATGACAATGTTCATAAGCCAGAGAGCTGAACGTACCATGATGCTGAGAGGGTGCTAAAGAGGTGTGCTCCTGTGATAAATAGGTGATCATGTAAGTGACAAATAGGTGGTCTTGTAAGCATGACTATTTAACAAGAGCTGAAACAAATCCCTTCACACACATACAATTAGCACTCTCTTCCCTATGATGAAGAGGATTGTAAACCCACCTTCCCAACTCATTTCAGCTCTGCAGTTACATCAGTACCCCAGTACTATTTAAGAAAATATGAGTGATTTATTTTGGTATGAACTGAAGAAACTATATTATTTATTATAAAAATACATAATAATAAACAAAACTTTCTTAAACCAATAAATGTTTTTTACTTTTTCGTTTTCCTATGTTTAAACCTGTCTTAGACAGTTAAAGCTCCAGATAGTTTCTTTCCAATGTTTAGGCTCTTCCTCATTAGATATTTTAATTAGTGATGAACACTATTCATCATGTTTTCGCACTATTGTTATCTGTTTCTATTCTTCTAGTCATCCATTTTCTTATTTTATTACAAGATTATACAAAGTAGTGCACCATTGCTATTGTTATCTTCTAATTCTTGTTTTTATCATTATAAGTTAGTTGAGTTCTTAATGTTTTGTTTTCATATATTTCTGTCTGATTTTTGTCACATAGTAAGTACTTTTTGAGATATCAACACAAATTTCAATATGTTCTGTCTGGAATTTTCTTCCAAAATTTTGCCACAGAGAGTAACTGACATGCAAACCTTTGAGAGGTTTGCATTTCTTTAGAATCTTACCTGATAATGTCATATTTTTATGTTAGATTATTGACAAAGAACATTATAGAAGAGATCTGCTCTACTGATGTTACAAACACAAACTGGCTGTGGAAAGTCCACTTGTGCTTTTTCATTTCATTTCTGTTAGCCGTTTAATTTTCAGTTATTAAAGTCCTCTTTGTTGCCATTATGGCTTTCTCAGTTAGTTTAGCTGTTTCACTATCTTCTAAAATGAAGGCCATTGTCAATCTGGCTTTTACATACTGTAGTATTCATGCTAGGTATTTTATATATTTTGTTCCATTCTATTTATAGAATGGTTACACGCCACAAGTAAGCAAAAACAACACATCTTTTTCATATTGCATTTTATTTTTAAACTGTGTCATTTATAAGAATAAAGGATTAAACACAAGGCTTTATGTTTCTTCCAAAAAAGACACCTAAGTATATGATCTAAATAAAGCGCCTGATTAAAAAAAAGACATTAAAAGCTGGGTAATCTTAGCCAAGAGAGTTTTAAGAATTCAAGAATTTAAGAACACAGATTCTCAGAGCACTTTTTGATGCATTTTAAGTGGATCCTTTTGTGAGTCCTATGTGCTTCTCTGACACGTTGCGTCATTGCAGGCACACTCTTCCACATGGACGTAGGTGTGTGATACCTGATCTCCATTAAGACATTTTAGAGCCACTGTACGGTTACTGCTGCGGGTAGCCTGACAGCAACTACATAACGACGAGTCCATCTCAGAGTATCTGGAACAAATGGATGGAAGGATAGACAGATTAAACTGTATTTTGCTCTGGATAAGAGAATTTGCCAAATGCCATAAATGTAAATAAAGATATTCGACACACATATAATATGGGTTTACTCACCTGCTGTAGCTGTTACACTCTCCAGCACAGTACGCCTGCTCCACTTTGTTCTCAGATTGGCAATTATTGTGAATGATGTAATCAGAAGTGGTTTCTATTTTACATCCCCGGTCTTTCTCCACACCTGAAAACACACAAGGCATTATATATTTAAGTTCTTTTCCTTTACATAAAACAAGTGTAATATACTGATATTAATAGGAGATGAACTATTGATTTATGCCACACTGATCTGGAGATTTATCATGAACTTCACTCACTCATGTGCATGTCTTACTGCAACAGTTCAGTGAAACTTCATTCCTAACAGCTTTCTTTCATTTAGCCATTAGATCTTTATCCCGTCAGAAAATAAACACATCTGACTAGCTAATGGATCATCATGGGTCAACATGACTAACATCAGGTAAAATCAAGGAAAGCTTCATTTAATTGTTTGGGTAGAGCTTCTCTGGTCTGGCTTACTAAGCCCCAAAACAGTCATGCAGAACAGTGTGTGCAGTGCACAGACAGCATGCATGTTTTCTGTCATTATTTGTCAATATTACATTAAATCAAACTGGAGAACTTGTATATGGACACACAATTCATTCAAAGGACCAGTTAGATTTTAAACTTGAGTATGCAAAAGAAGTGTGCACATGACACAAATACCATAGACATTATATACCTAGACGCGGCATTGAGCGCTGACTCGTGTGTCAACATCGCCACCATATTGTAGGGGGCAAAACGACCAAAATAACATGAAAGAGATGCTGCACTCTGGTGCTGCGTGGAGTTTTTAGAACCATTTAACAGTCAAAACGGGATCACATGGGATTACCTTTCACAGGTAAAACTGACGAATTGTTTTTGATCGTATTTGGCCATTCTAACATTTTGAAAACAAAATAAATTTTTTGTGCCTAAACGTTTATTAGTGCACATCTGAATGTGTGAATGAATGCACTAGCTTAAATAACTTTGTAGAAAGGCGATTTATGAAGTTCAGTCCATTGACTTGTATTAGTTCACAGCGCAGCTTTGTCTCCTCCAATATGGCGGACACACAGTTACGTTACATCAGCGAGCCAACCCAGTCAATGCGGCGTCTAAGTATATAATGTCTATGACAAAAACAGCCAGAAGAAAATAATAATAAAGTTCTGCACATCGTATTTTAAACTCCCTTTATTATTATGATATATGTGATGTTGCAGCATAGTGACCTATAGTTGATATTTAGGCCACACCTGCTTCCAGTTAAATCTGAATACAGAAAGAGTTAATGGCACAACACTCCTCATTTAAACTATGACACATCCCCAGAGTAAATTATTGAAAAGTGAATAACTATATACTCATATTACACATATGTACATTTATACATTATATGTTACTGTTATTCAGATAAAGATTCACTTTTGTATTTACATTACTGTAAAGTGATACTTACAAACTTGGCAGCAGCCATCAGCAGAAAGCTGCACTGTTCCCTGCAAATATAACATCAGAAAATCATGCATGTGCTGTTGCATGTCTTAGAGTTTTGTTTCTTTGTCATTTTTCTGTAATGTAATCTCACTAGTGGTAGCAGTAGCATGAGGACTGATTATCATTCTCACACAATCATTTTCAAGATTTTATGCTATGCCCTGTTATTGACAATTTGGGTTACTAACATGGTGCCAATAATGTTGCAAATAAGTGTTTTAGTAAAAGAATATTTGACTTTTTCTCTAAATAGAGTTATTGACATTAAACAAATTCTACCCTAAGTAGTCTTATAAAAAATCTCTTATATCCCATTGTTGGTTCTTTTATGTACAAAATGCTGGCATGCTTCCTTCATTCACCCTCACATGATATTTTTATTCTAAACTAATTTTATCACAGCTCAGTTATGATTTCCGCTGGAGGGGAACCCATGCCAGGAGGAGGAGATGAGACCGTCATCAGAAGCGAGGCAAACGGGGCGGAGTGCTAGCCAGGCTAAAGGCTAATGCAAATCGCCCCCCAATTCCATCTCTTTTCTCTCCAACGTCCGCTCTCTGGACAACAAGCTGGACCTCCTGCAGTTGAGAATGAATGTTTCTGAGGAGATGAGGAACTGCACGGTGATTTGTCTCACAGAAACATGGCTGAACCAGAGCATGCCGGACTCTGCCTTCCAGCTCACCGGCCGGCAGCTCTTCCGAGCGGACCGTAACCAGCAGTCCGGGAAAACCAGAGGGGGCGGCTTAATAATCTACGTCAGTGAAGGTTGGTCTACAAACTGTGTGTTGGTAAACAGCCACTGCTCTGAGGTGATAGAACTGTTGACCATCAAGTGTAGGCCACACTATCTTCCTTGGCAATTTCACATTCTACCCTGAATGGCGGCACGCATACATGCAGCGGCTCACAGCTCTCCCTACTTGTGTACTATTTTGTGTTTTTTGAGAGTTGTTTTAGTACCTTGTACGCCGTCTATGAACTCTCACAAATACTACAACCGTACTGGACTTACTGAACATAGGTTTTCAACAGAAGACAACCATCTGTAGCAATTTTCAACGCACTCACAACATTCCGGATGAGATAGCAAGGCCAGCGGGATCTCCGTGGATTGTTATCGGGTCTGGCAAGCAACGTAGACGGCGTCGCGAGAGGAAGCAAAAACTGGGCTGCCGGGCTGGACTGCTCAATAAGCTAAGGAAACAGCCACTCAAACAACCGCTGCCAAGCCTCTATCTCTCAAATGCCAGATCCATGGTACACAAAATGGACGATTTAGAATTACAACTAGCTGGTGACTGCTGCATGCTTTCATCACAGAGACATGGCTACATGCTCAGATTCCAGATGCTTCAGTGCAGCTAACAGGCCACACGCTACACAGATGGGACAGGAACAGCGACTCCAGGAAGAACAGGGGCGGGGGGCTCTGCATCTACGTGCATGAAGGTTGATGCAATAGTAGCACTGTACTGGACAGACACTGTTCTCCTGACTTAGAGTTCATGTCGGTGAGATGCAGACCATTTTATCTGCCCCGGGAGCTAACTGTAGTTATCGTCAAAGCAGTCTACATTCCACCGGATGCTAATACAAAAATGGCTCTTTCTCTGTGGTTGAATGCCATTAATAATAATTAGCGTGCCTATCCAAATGGTGGTCAGATCATTGCAGGGGACTTTAACAAGGCAAATCTTAAAACTGTTTTACCAAAATTCTACCAACATGTGAAATGCCCAACAAGAGGGGAGAATACTCTGGACCACGTATATTCCAACATCAAGTATGCTTACAGAGCCATACCCCTCCCCCACTTGGGCCAGTCAGACCATCTCTCCCTGTTCCTCGCCCCCCCCCCCCACATACACCCCTCTTATCCGACAAACAAAGCCCTAAAGGATCACCATTAACACCTGACCTGATGACGCCCTTGTCAGACTGCAGGACTGCTTCGAACAAACACAGTGGGAAGCTTTCCATCATGAAGACCTGGCCAAGTTCACAGACACTGTACTGTCTTACATTAGACACTGCATTGATACGGTCACTGTGAAAAAGTCAATCCGGTTGTATCTAAACCAAAAACCATGGCTGACTAACCAGGTCCGCACGCTCCTTCAGGCCCATGACGCAGCCTTCAGTTCAGGTGACAGAGCACTACATATTGCCACTCGCGCCGACCTGAGAAGAGGCATTAGAACAGCCAAAGCAGAGCACAGGAGGATGATAGAGGAGCAGCTCAACAACCCTCAGCAGGTATGGCAGAGCATCCAGTCCATCACAAATTACAAAGGCTGTGCTGCAACACCCAGAGACTCAGATGTGTCACTGGCAGAGGAGCTGAACTGTTTCTATGCCCGCTTTGAGTCCCAGGCACAGCACTTAACCACAACATCCCCCACTCCCCCATTACAACCCATTCCAGTCTCTGGTTCCCCCCCACTCACTCTTGCGACTGAGGATGTGAGACAGGTGCTTCGTGCCGTGAACCCCAGGGGGGCTACAGGTCCGGATGGTGTACCAGGGAAGGTGCTTAAGGCATGTGCTGACCAGCTAGCACAGGTCTTCACCAACATCTTCAACCTGTCACTGGAATGAGCCGTCATTCCAGCCTGCTTGAAATCAGCCAACATCATCCCAGTCCCCAAAAAAATCACCCACAACCAGTTTCAATGATTTCTGCCCGGTAGCACTTACCCCAGTCATCACCAAGTGCTTTGAGAGACTGGTTATGAAACACATCAAAACATGTCTCCCCCCTACTCTGGACCTTCATCAATTTGCATACCAGACAAACAGATCCACAGAAGATGCAATAACCATCGCCCTCCATTCAGCGCTGTGTCACCTGGAGAACCGGGGCAGCTACGTCAGGATGCTCTTTGTGGACTACAGGTCTGCCTTCAATACAATAATACTGGACATTCTGATCCCCAAGATAGCCAAACTGGGGCTTCCACCATCGATCTGCTCCTGGATAAAGGACTTTCTGACTAACCGACCCCAGCAGGTGAAACTGGGTCCTCACTTCTCCTTTGTTCGTACCCTCAGCACCGGCTCCCCCCAGGCGGACCTGAGCCCACTTCTCTACTCACTCTATACATCCAACTGTAGTCCTGCCCACCCAGAGAACATCATTGAGAAATTTGCTGATGACACAACGGTGATTGGACGGTTAACAAGTGGTGACGAGGCAGCCTACAGAGATGAGGTCCTGAAACTTGGCAAGTGGAGTACAGCTAACAACTTGGCACTGAATATCACCAAGACCAAGGAACTCATCCTGGACTTCCGGCGGAACAGGGCCACCCCTGCCCCCCTGTGCATCAACGGTGAACATGTGGATCGAGCGGAGTCATTCAAATTCCTTGGAGTACACATCTCTGCAGACCTCTCCTGGACAGTCAACACCTCTGCACTGGTCAAAAAGGCTCAGCAGCGGCTATACTTCCTGAGGGTGCTCAGGAAGGAGCAACTACACACAAGCCTGCAGGTGACCTTCTACCGTTCCATCATCGAGAGCCTGCTGACATATGCTGTGTCAGTGTGGCAGTCCAGCTGCACAGAGGCTGACAAAAGAAGACTGCAGAGGGTGACCAACACTGCGGAAAAAATCATTGGATGCTCTCTGCCTTCCATAAACTCCATCTATAACTCCCGCTGTCTCAGCAGGGCCAGAAATATTCTAAAGGATAATACTCACCCCGGCTTCCATCTCTTCAACCTGTTGCCTTCTGGTAGGCACTACAGGTCCATACCAGCCAAAACAAACAGGCTCAGGGACAGCTTCTTTCCGAAAGCTATCATGATGCTAAATGGGAACCTGCACTAACTGACATATTTACAATGTCTCATCTGTTTTTTTTTTTGTCTGTCTTATCTGTCTGTCTGTGTACCTATATGTTTAGATCTTGTTTTTGCACAGTAGTGTCTTGCACAGTAATTTTTTTTAGTTAGTCTTAGTTTTTCTATTTATATACTGTGCTGTGTGCACTTTTAAGGAGCAGCTTCCAATCTCATTGTACTATGTATACTGTGTATGCTTTGGATAATGACAATAAAGTCTGTCTGTCTGTCTGTCTGTCTGTCTGTCTGTCTGTCTGTATCTCTATCTATCTATCTATCTATCTATCTATCTATCTATCTATCTATCTATCTATCTATCTATCTATCTATCTATCTATCAATCAAGCATTTGGAGGTGTTTTATGTGGTTGTGGGGGACTTTAACCACGTAGACCTGATGAACTCACTGCCGAGGTTTTACCAGCATGTAAACATTCCAACACGGGGAAATAACACACTCAACCATGTGTACACTAACATTAAAGATGCTTATAGAGCCATGCCCTGCCCCCACCTCGGGCAGTCTGACCACATCTCTCTCCTGATGGTTCCTGCATTTCATCCTCAACTGCGACGGTCCAGACCCACACAAAAGACCATCACTGTTTGGCCCAGCGATGCAGACGCTGTGTTGCAGGACTGCTTTGACTGCACAGACTGGCAGGTTTTCAAGGAGGCTGCTGAGAGTGAGGGGGAACTGGACCTGGAGGATTATACATCTGCTATTCTTGGGTACATCAGCAAGTGTACAGGTGACATCACCACCGCCAAGACTGTGACCTGCTACCCGAACCAGAAACCCTGGCTGAATGCAGAGGTGCATTCTCTGCTGAAAGCTAGGGATGCTGCCTTCAGGTCCAGCGACCCACAGGGACTCAGAAGGGCATGGAAGAGAGCTGACTGCAGGTGTGAAGAGGGCAAAAGCTGCATATGCTCAGAAAAACCAGGGACATTTGACCTCCCAGGATCCAAGGAGCATGTGGAGGGGCATAAAGTGCATCACAGACTACAAATCAAAGGATGCACAATGCCCCGACGATCCCTCCCTGCTAGAGGCTCTCAACAAATTCTACGCCCGGTTTGAGAACTCCAACACCCCCCCCAACACCAGACTCACCCCGGCACCTGGAGAAGTGCCCACTAGTGTGACTCCAGCTGAAGTAAGGAGGACTCTGAAGGGAATCGATCCTCGAAAGGCGGTCGGCCCCGACAAAATCCCTGGTCAGGTGTTAAAGGACTGGGCAGATCAGCTCTCCGTAGTTCTGGCGGACATCTTTAATGCCTCCCTCAGCCAGGCAGTTGTCCCCACCTGCATGAAGACTGCCAGCATCATCCCGGTCCCCAAGAGCTCCACAGTGTCAGGTCTGAATGACTACCGGCCAATAGCCCTCACGCTGATAGTCACAAAGTGCTTTGAGAGACTGGTCATGTCCTACATCAAAGCCACCATCAACATCACTGTGGATCCTCACCAATATGCCTACAGGAAGAACCGTTTTACAGACGATGCCATTTCCTCCGTGGTCCACACCGTCCTCACCCACCTGGAACAGAAGGACTCCTATGTCCGTTTGCTCTTTGTGGACTTCACATCAGCCTTCAACACAATGGTTCCTCAGACCCTGACTCACAAACTCTATTTTCTCTGACTGAATGCTTCCCTCTGCAACTGGGTCCTGGACTTCCTGACCAACAGACCACAGTCTGTTAAGATCGACAACATCTCCTCCTCCACCTTAACCCTCAGCACTGGCTCCACTCAGGGCTGTGTGTTAAGTCCCATCCTGTTCACTCTGCTCACATATGACTGCTCCCCTACCCAACCAGGCTGTCATATTGTGAAGCTTGCAGACAACACAGCTGTGGTTGGAAGCATCACAAACAGTGATGAGTCTGGCTACAGGCAGGAAGTGAAACACCTGGAGGGCTGGTGCAGAGAAAACCTCTGCATCAATGTAAAAAAGACTAAGGAGATGATTGTGGACTTCAGAAGAAGCCAGCATGCCCACACACACACCCCCTGCACGTCAGAGGATCTGAAGTGGAAATGGTCTCCAGCTACAGGTACTTGGGTGTACACCTGAGTGACAACCTCACCTGAAGCAACAACACTTCCAGTCTGGTCAAGAAGGCACATCAACGGCTGTACTTCCTCAGACGGCTGAGGCGAGCTGGTCTCGGAACCTCAGTTCTCAGATCTTTCTACAGATGCATGGTGGAGAGCGTCTTGCACTCGAGCATCACTGTGTGGCATGGCAGCTGCTCTGCTGCAGACAGGAAATCTCTGCAGAGGGTGGTGAAAGCTGAACAGAAGATTGTTGGAGTCAGCCTCCCCACAACACATCTACACCTCTAGATGCAGAAAAAGGGCCACCTGCATCATGAAGGACCTCACCCACCCAGCACACTCACTTTTTGTCCCGCTTCCCTCTGGCAGAAGGCTGCAGTCCATAAAGTGTAGAACCACCAGAATGAAGAACAGCTTCATTTGTGAGGCTGTTAGATTCTTAAACTACACTTAGGAAACACACACACACCGCACTGACACTTTATACACTTGGTTACTTTAACTTTAACTGTATGCTGCTAATATTTATTCTTCATCCACTCATTCATATAAATTGCTGCTAATCTCCCCATGCCATGCTCAATACTCTGGACACAGAGTAAAGAAAAACATAAGAAGTGCTGTTTGCAAGCCTACATGGCTTCTGGCAAACTGTAAACAGCACTTATGTCTTTCTTTCAACAATGGTTTTCTTCTTGCCACTCTTCCATAAAAGCCAGATTTGTGGAGTGCACAACTTATAGTTGTCCTGTGTACAGATTCTCACACTTGATCTGTGGATTTCTGCAGCTCCTCCAGAGTGACATTGGGCCTCATGGCTGCTTCTCTGACCAGTGTTCTCCTTGCTTGATCTGTCAGTTTAGGTGGAAGGCCATGTCTTGGTAGGTATGCAGTTCAATTCACTAGTGTTCTCTAACAAACCACTGAGGCCCTCACAGAACAGGTGTATTTATACTGAGACTAAATTACACACAGCTGGACTCTATTAACTAATTAAATGACTTCTGAAGGCAATTGATTGCACTGGATTTTGTTCAGAGGCATCAGAGTACAGGGGGCTGAATACTTTTGCACGTCACAATTTTAAGATTTTTATTTGATTAAAATTTTTAAAACCATGTATCATTTTCATTCCACTTCACAATTATGTGGTACTTTGTGTTGGCCTATCACTTAAAATCTCAATGAAATACATTTAAATTTGTGGTTGTAAAGTGACAAAATGTGAAAAAATTCAAGATGTATGAATACTTTTGCAAGCCACTGTATGTATAATGTATTCTGGATGATAATTTTAACCTCATTGTGATGAGTTCTACAGTTATTCAGAATCATCTAAATCTCTGTTCATCATTCTAGAGTCTAGACCAACCTAACAGTTCTTCAGTTTTTATTACTGCTACCTAATTTCGCAATAATATGTGTTAAAAGAGGACGGTAGTCGTTTTATAACATGATGCACAAACATACGTTTTATATTTTTTAAAACATTGATTCTAGTTTTTTTGTGCAATACTGTATATGTTACTATTCAGTGTGCAGTTGCTAATTCTGAGTGATTGTGTATGTAATATTTACAGGCTGGCAGTTGTCAATGTTGAATGGGGGACAGTAGATCATGTAGTTAGTAGTAATGTATTCTCCACCAATGTATGCACAGGTGAACCTGTTACAGGCCTTGTTATTGGGAGTCCATTCTGTTCCACTCTACACAGAGACATAGAAGAGTACAGTAGTAAGCACAATGTATAATATACCACCACAAAAGTTACTAAACCTCAATTTGACAAACTGTTTTCAAATTTTCAAATCTAATTGCCCACTCTGACATCCCCAACTGCAAAGATACAAAATTTTGTTCACTTTTTCTTAACTTTTATTGTTGCAAATTCAGTTGTTCAAAGTTGACTTCTGGCTCTTACCTTCAACACACTCCTTGAACCATTAAGGTTGAGGATACACTTAGTCTGCACACACTTCCCACAGCATTCATCACCAACTGGCTCCACATACTCAAATCCCTGAGAGAGAGAGAGAGAGAGAGAGCGAGATATCAAATCAATAAATCTGTGTCATAGTGGTGATTCCATCCCCCTGCGTGTGAGTATCAGTGGTATAAACATTAGCATATTAGTTTTAGTTAAGTTTAGTGTTGTTATATTTAGTTATTTAGAACTTTTAAACATGCTGGTGAAACCCTTATTTTAGGGTTCTTTATTAAAGAAAATTATAAATTTTATATTTATATTTATATAACATTTATATTTATAAATACATTAAAAAAGAAAAATATATAGAACCATAAACACTTTGCATGGAGAAAGGGTTAATCAGATTGATGAGGGATGTGCTGTAGTTGGTTCTATATAGAAACCTTTTGAAAACAGAATCTATTATTACAAGATCGACATCATAACTACAGCAGAACCATTTTGGGGGCTGTATAGAACCATTTTCAAAAAGGTTCTGTAAAACCATCTATAATTCTTTGGTCATCAATCTGAAGATTCACCTTAGAAAAAACTCTTTATCCACACAAGGGTTCTGTGAGTGTTCATGGTTCTACATAGAACAATTTTCTGTACTAAAAGACCCATGAAGAACCATCTTTTTCAAGAGGGATACAGTCTTAAAAAAGATGGTTCTTCAAGAGTTATTTGCACAATGAAAGGGTTCTAAGAGTGAACCAATAAGAGTGATAAGAGTGTACCAATTATCCATTACAAGAGTTTCCTTTTTATACATTAATACAACAGTACTTTATGTGGCACCTTTGGTGTCCCCTTAAGGAACTGCTCTTGACAATTACATTTTTTCCATTTTTTAACTGTCCCTCGTTATTGGCATGTACTCTAAACATTGATTTCTACCTTTTATGCAGACTATATCAATCATAAACAGATCTGCCAATTCTCAAAGAAAGACATTGTTCTGTACAACATTTAAGTTTTGGTGCCTAAAATGGATCCATGTAATACATTTTGCTACATGTTTTATATTTTTAGTTATATTATGTGACATGCTAAATAACACAGATATTGATAGGGCAATAATGTAAAGAAAACTAAGACATACTTACTGGCTCACACTGCTCATCACAAGTCACAAGTCTACATCGGATCAAGAACAGTTGTGTATTTGGATCAACATCCCAGGTACACTGACAGTCCTGGCAGTCCACAACAGGGACTGAAGTACCAGGCTGGAAGAGAAAGTTTTAAGGTGTAATTACATCAACAAAGCATGCAATATTTCCAATGCAGATATGAAGTTTTCACAGCAAAGTTATCAGTATATAGATTTACCTCATACTCCATGTTTTTGTGAACACAGACCTTCTTTGGCTCTGTGAGAACAAAAAAAACCCCTGTGAGATACCCTACATAAACTGTCATACAGGTGACATATAGAGAAATATAATGAAGTGAAAAGCTGAATGAAATGATTATTTGTCAGGAATATTAATACCACAAGTGAGTTCGGGGCAGCATTTCCCTTCAGGCACACTGAGAACTGGAGCATAGCCAATGTTACATTTCCCTTCTACAGGAGGACAGAAGTTGCCATCACAGCCTAGAACATTAGAGAGCAAAAAACTGAGGTTATGGAGCTATTTATTATTATTATTAAATAAATAATTATTACATTTGAATAAAAATACACAACAAATATAAAAGAGAAACAGGTTTTACACTGTCTGTAATTTAGTAAAGATTAATTCTATATCAGTATACATTTGCAAAGTCTATTAAGAATTTTGTACTTGTTAGATATTTTACATTATAGAACAGTAATTTAGTTACTTAATAATGAATCACAAAGACTGAAAAAATATGAATCTTACGGCAGGTGAGTATAGTGCAGCATTCATCTGAGGGGTCTGTCTCATTAACCACAATGAACCCAGGCTCATTGCAGGTTATTTGGTTGTTATTTGAGCACTGTCTTGGTTTACAGATCACAGAAGCAGTTGCTTCATCACAAATACAGTCCTGGCATCCATATTGGAATTCCTCTCCAAACTGACATAAAAATAGAAAACTATATTAAGATAATGGCTGACTGATCTTTACATTATT
>BRDA01032177.1:3458-15040 GCA_036984385.1 Crenuchus spilurus | reverse complement strand
CATGGAGCAGATACCAGGAGACAGGCCAGTACACCAGGAGACATGGAGGGGGCCGTAGGAGGGCAACAACCCAGCATCAGGACCGCTACCTCCTCATTTGTGCAAGGAGGAACAGGAGGAGCAGAGCCAGAGCCCTGCAAAATGACCTCCAGCAGACCACTAATATCCATGTTTCTGCTCAAACTGTCAGAAACAGACTCCGTGAGGGTGGTATGAGATTTAATAATTTTGATTTACATTGATCATTTTTTATGTTATTTTGTTCTCAACATATTCCACTATGTATTCACTGAGATCTAGGATGTGTTATTTTAGTGTTCCTTTTATTTTTTTGAGCAGTGTGTATGTATATACCACTCACAATAAGTTAGGTATATTTGGTCTTTGGAATGATATTTCTTGAAAATGTAAAAGTTCATGCTACAGTGATATTATATCATGGAAGTTGAGCATTATTTACGTAGAAGCATGCAGTGGTGATTTTCTCATCTCAAACAATTTATTGAAACAAAAGCCAAGAGCAGAGGTGGGTAAACCCCAACAAACAATGTCAGTGTCTCAATAACGTGTCATGTGCCCTTGAGCATCAATTACAGCTTGACAACGACGTTGTACCATTCACACAGTGTAGGCAGTTCTGTATTGAATAGACACACTAACACAACCGCTACCAAAGGCCCATCTGGTAACAACAGTGCCTGTGCCTGGTGGTGAGGTCAGGTACCCTTGCATGTCATCTAGCACACAGACCACGCTGATATAAACAATTTTGAATGGTCTGATGTGACAGTTGGTGCCTCTCACCTCCCTTAATTGTTCCTGAAGTTGGGTGGCATCATCATCCGATTCTGCAGGGCACTGTTCACACTGAAGCGGGCGTCACTGTGGGATGTGACTAAAGGATGTCCACTTCTATGCCTTTCTGTGACTCTTCCAGTCTCTCTGTATCTCTGTTACAACCTGCTGATGACACTCTGTGACGCTCTAAGCTCAGTGCTCACTTCTGAGAACATCCTGTCTGAAGCCTCAGTGGTGAGGTACTGATGATCAGGTGTTAGGTGTGGTCTCAGTGTGATATCAGAATGTGAACAGCCTGATGAGGAGTTTAAATACTAATTCTAACTGAAGCAGTATGTTTATTGGTGGATTCATGGACCAAACAGCTGTTGTGATTTTTGCTGTTAAGCTGTTTGTTAGAAAAGCAAGTTGTGCAAAAAGTACTGAAACACTGAACAGCTGGACATTCAAAAGTTTAGAGACGGTCACAGTAAGTTCACCTGTAAAAGTTAGAGTGCATTTTAGGTTCATCCTGACATTTCACCCAAAAGTCAAATATCCTTAACTGCTTGTGAGTAAAAGTATATACAAGTATATACCAAAACAAGAATAGTTCAATAAGTGAAGACCATTGACATTTTGACAGTCCTATTTTCTGATAGATTTTTCACTAGTTTTGTAGTTGGCTTGGGTCAGCATCACTACTAGACCATGGGGCGGTACCTGGACCCTACAGAAGATGCACAGGTATTTCAACTCCTGCAGGATGGCACATCAGTACATACCATTGACAGAAGGTTTGCCCTGTCTCACAGTACAGTCTTAATAGCATGGAGAAAATTCCAGAAGACAGGCAGCTACTCTTGGAGAGCTGTGTAAAGCCATCGCAGCTCATGAAGCCCTCAGCTGGACCAATATATGCTCCTTTGTGCAAGGAGGAACAAGATGAGCACTTCCAGAGCCCTACAAAATGATCTACAGCCAGCCACTGGTGTGAATTTGACTGACCAAATATCTGAAACATGCTTCATGAGGGTGGCCTGAGGGCCTGATGTCCTGTAGTGGGGCCTATGCTCACTGCCCATCACCATAAAGCTCAATAGGTATTAGCAATAGAACACTGGAATTGGCAGTTCTGCCATTGGCAACCTGTACTTTTCACAGATGAGAGCAGGTTTCACCTGAGCACATGTGACAGACATGACAGGGTCTGGAGACACTGTGGAGAACATTATGACACCTACTCATCAAGAGACAAAAATTTGAATTAGTTCTGTTTGGATTTATAGAGCACAAGGATTATGAGACATATCAGAGTGTGGCTATTGACTTCGGCAGAACTATCTAAGACAGCCTACCTAAAAGGAGAGAGCCAGAAGGGTTAGGGTTAGGGTTAAACAGGCATGGGAGCTCCCCGAGACACTGGCATCTCTCTGCTCACCGTCAACAAACCTGAGTGAACGCATGAGCAGCGGTATGACAGCCCCAGCATCTCAGTCCACTATAAATCCCTACGTCAGTGCAGCCCTTGACCTACAACCTTTCTATAATGTAAAGTATTAATTACCAAAAGCTAAACTAAACAGATATGTTTTCAGCCTAGTCTTAAAGTTTGAGACTGTGACTGAGTCCCGAACATTGTCTGGGAGGTTATTCCAAAGATGAGGGGCCATATAAGAGAAGGCTCTTCCCCCTGCTGATGATTTCTGAATTCTGGGAACTATCAAGAAGCCAGCACCCTGTGATCTAAGTAAACGAGATGGTTCATAATAGGAAATAAGGTCTTGTAAATACTCAGGGGCAAAAGCATGTAGCGCTTTATACGTCAATAAAATAATTTTATATTCGATTCGGTATTAACTGGAAGCCAGTGTAGTGCTGATAAAACTGGGCTAATAAGGTCAAATTTTCTTTTATTTAGAGAAAATAATAATCATTCAGCATTAAAGATAAATTCTGACTAAGTTAAACAAAATTTAATTCAACTGACAAGTAATGGAAATAATTTATGATATGAGTGTTATTTATATGCATTAGTGTTTTTACCCACATTACCTTAACAGCTAAAATGAGAAAGTGGTGCATCACCCGTAAACACCTGTGGTCATAAACTTGCCACTGACTAAGGATTAACAATGGCTAATGCAAACTGACATGAAAACAAATAGATTACGAACAGAAAGGCTCATACTGTACAACAGCAGGATAGGATGGGGTTCCTAATAAACTGGTCAGTAGTGTGTATACGGCCTCATACAGGCTCTGGCCAGTGCCGGTGCTTGGTGTGCGGGTGCCCCATTTACGTAATCACCCGCGGCCCCCCACAACAGCTAATATTTTCAATCAACAACCTTGTGTGTGACTGATTTTGAAGTTTGTTCCCTGGTAGGTGTATGGGGGGTGGAGTGTGAATGAAAGGGACGCATGGTGCCCCCCGAAGACGTGGGGTGCCCCTGTAAAATTGTAGTGCCCCACGCACAGCGCATGATGCAGAGCGCCGGCCCTGGCTCTGGCCATATATATGAAATTGACTTTTTTTTTTTAAACTCAAGCAGAGCTTTAGTACAGTATATAAGCCTGACCTTACCATGCAGATCACACAGCCCATTTTATCTATCCCATTAAAGCAATCCCATCCTATCTTCTTTTAGGTCTATTTTCATAAACGTGTACAAGCCTGATGCCACAGCTGCATCAAAGACGAATTACTGCAGTAAGAACTATTATGTTTAAACATAGGCTACTACAATATTATTACTGCCGGGATAGAGACTAACCATAAGACATGCTTCCCTCACTTTCCCTCAGTCTACTGTATGAGGTCAGGCAGTCCTCTTTCTGCTACTCTAGATGGTCTGAATGCTGTTTTATGCTCATCTTATTACACTGGAGCTTTATAAAACCATGACCTCACTTACCCAGTGGCTAACCTGCACTCAATGACTCATCCCCATGTCCATGGCAACATGAAACTCTCTTATCTATAAAAGACCATGACAAGAGCATGTGTGACATCAGGGACATGTCACAGATACTCACCTTGCAATAGAGTAAATACATCTGAACTGAAGTGGCAATGGTCCTCTATCAGTGGAGGTCTTCTGACTTAAAGTTATGGAGGTCATGGCTGGTGATGTCTGTCTTTCTCTCTGAGCTACTGTAATGCTATTTGCTGTAATGGATACATCAATAAGATGTTGCAATGTGATTTTTGGCAAATTTGGGGAGAGATCAGATATATGTGATTAGGACAAAGCAGACGGATGGATAGATAAAAACTGTCTGAATTGCTTCATCTATCATCATTAGCGTGTCATGATAAAACTATCCACTTTTAGAAGGAACCAGGGATTTTTCAAGTGCACTAAGACATTTCTGCCTTTCCAAACTCTCATGACTTAACCAGGGTGGCTATCTAGCCAGCTAGTTAGACAGAATGATATAAATGGCATTACATTTTCTCATCACTCATCATCAAAATATCAAATTTCAGTATTAGGGAAGGCTTTTCCAAGTTCATTTTGGTATCATGACATTTTTCATTTTTGTAACCTACCCACAGGTCACCAACGTCAATAGATGTTCATTTTTGGTTAAATGTTGGTCATGTCATATGACAAAAAGTTAACGTCAGGATTACCTCTAATAACTTCTTGTGCCTGCTGGGTGTCCAAAGTGGCTAGTTGACTAGCTATAAAGACAGATAATCACAGCAGACAAAGATACTGATCAGCCAGAGCATTAAAATGACCTCGTTATTTATCCACTCAAGTGTCCATGTTATTAACTTCACTGATCATACAGCTGCACTGTGTACTTCTACAGTTACAGACTGTTGCTCATCTGTTTCTCTGTGTACTTTATTATCCTCCTCTCACCTGTTCTTCACTGATCAGGGCCATCAGAGCAGGTGTTATTTGGAAGGTGGTGCACTGCAGTGACACTGATGTGGTGGTGGTGCGTTAATGTATTGAACTGATACAAGTGCTACTGGACTGTCACCACTGTGCTGGGAATAGTCCACCAACCAAAAAATTCAGCCTACAGTCTCCTCTGACCCACAGTGATGGACTAGAGAACAAACACAAACTGTGCAGCAACAGATGAGCTGCTGTCTCGGACTTTACATCTGCAAGGTGGTGCAACAAGGTAGGTGAGACTAACAGAGTTTACAGTGAGCTAACAAGGTGTTTACAATCTCCAGCATCTCTGCTGTGTCTGATCCACTCATATCAGTGCAACACACACTAACACACCACCACCACATCAGTGTCACTGCAGTGCTGAGAACTATCCACCACCCAAATAGTACAAAGTACCTACTCTGTGGTGGTCCTGATTATTGTGTGTAAACTATAGGGAGAAGCAGAGAGACTAAATATAGGACTGATGGGTGAAAGATCAGTGCCCTTTTTCTCACCACTGGCCTTTTGCTAGATGATATCAAGGATGGTGGAACGTGTCTCAGAATTACAGCAGCCATAAAAACGAGCAGGTTAAATCAGTATTTCTGCCCTGATTAAAAGCTTCACTTAAACTCACTGAAGTTTACAATCCAATCTGTAAGGCAGATGCATAAGGCTTGAGGTATTTTATGAATACTTGTTTGGAAGGCTATTAATAACTGCTGTAAAAAAACAAAGCATGAAAAATTGTGATGCTGAAATTAGAGATGCTAGACTACTGAAATGAGAAGATTTTTTGCTTTGTTTATACAGTAGATATGTAATAAAACCATTAATCAGCATGGGAACAAACAAAGTGGAGAGATGTGTGAAGCTGCAGCAGCTTTAATTACAAAATTCACAAAAACAACACAAAATGTATGAGAAGATTGTTTTTGCAGATATATTCTACCAGTTGCCTCCTGGATTAATGTATTTATTTAATGAGCAGGACTTGCATTACAATAGTACAGATCAGAACCTGTATTGACTTGTGTGTGCATGTATGTGTGTGTGTCAGTGAGAGATTTTCTTTATTTGCTACTGCAGTGCAGCTCCATGCTCTCATCCTGATCTCAATAAGACCTCAGTTATTGGAAGGCTCAGACAGACACCTCTGTGTGTCAGCCACAGACAGAGGCCAGGCTTCAGCACTGCAATTTTCAGTGTCACTCTATTGCCTGATTGCAGTCTCTCTCTCTCTCTCTCTCTCTCTCTCTCTCTCTCTCTCTCTCTAACACTTTCATACACACAAAATGACACAGGATACTACTATATTTGTATGGACATTCCAATAACTTGTAAAATACTGTAGCTCAGTAACCTTACACCTAAACCTAAACCTAACCATAACCTCAGTAACAAAAAGACAGTCTTACACCTAAACCTAAACCTAACCTTAACCTCAGTAACTAAATGGTTACTCATAAACCTTCACCTTTCTGCTCTTTCATTTAATTTAGTGATAAAACAACAATGTTTTTTATGGGAACCAGCAAAATGTCCTCACATACATAGTTTACCTACACTACCACTCAAATGTCATGGACATTAGAACATTCTGAAGAAACTCGCCATTTCAAGACAAATATCCAGAAATTGTTGACAGAAGGAAAAAAAGAAAGTTCTCAGTAACCAAAAATTTGGTGTCATTAATTGTTTGGTGAGGTAGTGTATGCGCCTATTATTGAGAGCATTTTGGCATTGGTCCCTGCAAAGATAAAGAAACAAGCAGACACACACACACACACACACACACACACACACACACACAAACACACACAATGCTCATTCTCTTTGTCCTGAGAAAACAATAGCAAGTCCTTTGCCATTTATCAGTTAAAGCCTATCAAGCCTGTTGTTGTTTATTGATTACAGCAGAGCCAAACAACCCAAGACATTGACACAAGGCCTTAGAGTACACCACAGCAGGCCTGTTACATACTGATGACTGCTAGCTTTGATACACAATCCTAAATGGACTATGGCCAGACCAATATGTTAGTGAGCTGATATATTAGCCATTGTTTATGTAACATATGTTATATGCTCATTAGCAAATGTTCTGTCACAGAATACTGCAATTTAGTGATTTGTTTTATACTTAATGAACAGAGACCACTCACTTATAAGGATTTAATGATCTCATGCTTGTATGCTAGTCTATATATCATGATTAAAATAATACAAATGCATTTAATCATCATAAGTCTTGTACTTTACAGACAACCGTTTGTAATGAGTGTAGTTAGGAATATATTTTTTGTACTAAGTAAGACATTAAAAATGTTATATAAAGTGAATTGACTCATATTTAATTGACGATTTCTAATAGTTCCAATAGCAAAAATAAATTCAAAGTCGATCTCCTTAAAGCTTCTGTAGTTTGTCTAAATAATAATTAGATCAAATTCTCAGTACTGATGATGTGAAAAAAATTATTTTATCTAGACCACAAGTAAATGTTATGTCTTGTCTCCTTTTCTATTTTGTCACCCATCTATCTTAGTGCAGGTACAAGAAAATTAATCCATAGCTAGTGGTGATTGAAACTTTTGAACTGTTTAGAAATGTCTGTATTTCTGCATACATTTGATCTAAAACATCTTCAGATTCTCACACATCAGAAAGTAAATAAAGAGAACCAAATCAAAAAAATTAGGCAAAAATGTCAGATTTTTCCATTCTTATCAAACACTTTTCAGTGCCTGCCTATCTATCTATCTATCTATCTATCTATCTATCTATCTATCTATCTATCTATCTATCTATCTATCTATCTATCTATCTATCCTTCTGAGATCATCTTAATTTATATTGCTAACTGGCCTTTAATTAACTGGCTTGGCTTAATTTTTGGTCTTTGTAGTCAGGGTGGAGGCAGCAGCATTCATGTTATTTGCCACCACTGACCCTGCACTATACATTGGGCTAGTAATTTATCTGGATATATGCACCAATGCAACACACGTAACTGGGAAATACTTTAATGTAGTTTCTGTGTTCCTTGCTCTCTGTTCAGCCCACACCCATGGCCGCCCAATGGGAATTGTCCCAGTTCTCCTGATGGCCACTTCATCCATAATTTCTACAGATGCACAATTCTTTAAATATATGTACAGATGAATATTTTTTCTCATACACCCTCCATAAAAAGTAAAGGATGACAGGCTTGGGCTTCTACAATGTTTATAATGACTGATTTTCACCACTGTATCATTAACATGGAAGACCAAAAAATGTCCAAAGCTGAAATGGTTTTGTAAGGAACGGATTTTCTGTCTAAGATATGATGTCTATATGAGTATGACTGATTATTCTTATGTACTGTACATTAATAAGTAATGATGTGTGCCATCCTCTAACTCAGTCTGTGAATAATAATGTTCACAACAATATGGCAACCCTGAAGTCTTGGCAGTCATCTTGAGAGACCACTAACATAGAGACATTAGTGTCAGAAAAATAGATAAGGACAGCATATCAGATTCAAGTATGGTTATTATTTAGTTTTATACAGCACCAGATGATAAACTTTTCTTTCATTGTGCAGTGTGATGTCAATAACAGTTCAGACACTGGGAATGAGCAAACATTCCCAGAGAAATTCAGATTGTCTCCATAATTTCCATCTCTGACTTTTATATGAACCAGTTTGGCCCATGTCTATAGTATGCTATTGCAGCTCCAAAAAATAGAGTATCAAGTAAAAGCTTATAGTTCACAAAAATCTGAAATAAAGAGTCTAACATTATTAGAATATTTTATTTTGAGTTTGAGTAAATTACTTTTTAAACATTTACATTTTAAAGGCTTGAAATATGTCACATTACATACAATGAATATAAAATATTTGTTAGTTTACCTTTTTCAATTAAATAATTAGCACAAATGAAGGTTTTCATGGTGCTCTAATATATGGACATGCACTAATATATTGTATGAAAAGAGTTTAATGACTGAGATACTTAGGGCATAGTTGTGGACTGCTTTTGCTATGAGCTATAGAACTGACCTCCTTAGAGATGAATTGAAAAATGGAACCTAATAATGGAGGAGATGTGGTAATGGTGGGTGTAAAAACATTATCATTGGAAGCAGAAGGTAGGGATGTAGGGGCCAGTAATGAGGTGAAAAAATAAACATTGTAATTCCAAAAAGGTCAACAGGTGACTATAATTGTGATTTGATACAAAATGAATTAAGTAGCAAAGAGAACATGATTGAGGTGTTTACAAACAGTGTTTCTCAAAGGAACATTGGAAGCTATTTGTATAAAATGATTTAAGCAATCTGGAGGAATTTCAGAGAATAAAGGGGAAGGAGGCAAGTCTAAGTTACAAACCCATAGTCTCTGATCCCTCAAGATGGCACTGCATTGAGAACCGTTATTCATCAGTAGCTGTAACCACACACATGCCATTTAAAAATACTCTGCAAAAAAGAAACCTTATGTTAACCATGTTCAGAAACAGTGTTAGCCTCTCTGGGATTAGAGGTATCTGGGATGGACCATTGCAGTAGAAATGTGGTCAAACAATTTAGTATTCCAGATCTTTTTTTTGGAAGAAATGGATGCTCAGTCCCATAACAATGATGGGAACATCTCGAGAGTTATCAACAACAAGTGCAAATGGCAGACAGTCATGGTATGGGGGTTGTGTCAGTGCCTTTCGCAAAGGTAATTTACACTTTTGAAAAGTACCCTGAGATGTTTCAGCAGAATATGTTAAGATTAAGATTATGATGAACAAATTTGCCAATGTGATTTTCACACAATGGAATTTGATCTCTGCATTTAACCCATTTGTGCAGTGAAACACACAACAACACACACACTAGTGAATACACTAGGCTGTGAGAATTTGTGCTCAAAGCAGTGGGCAACCCTTATCCACCGGCGCCCGGGTAGCAGTTAGGGGGTTAGGTGTCTTGCTCAAGGGCACTTCCGTCATGTCCTGTCTGGGGATCAAACCGGCAATCTTCTGGTCACATGACCAGATCCTTACCACTAGGCCATGGCTGCCCCCTAAAAGCACTGGCCCATGGGCAGGAGGAGCCGGCTATCAACACGCCACAGCCCTTTTCCCTCATGTAGCCTAGAGGGAGTGGGCAATGGGACAACTGGCCTCTCACTGAATATGTTGCCATTAAGATTAAATCTTTTCCAGGGATTTTCATACATTTTTTTCAACAAGACAATTCAAAACCACATGCTGCACATATCAGAAAAGCATGGCAGCAGAAAAGAGAGTAATACCTAAAACATTTTGGTCATATGGCATCTTCTATGTTGAAACATCTTTTTAAGTGTTGCGACAGGGAAACATTACAAAGTGGAAAATGCTTTAAAATCTTTTTTTGGAATGTATTGCAGGTCGGAAATGCGGGAATTGATGTATAGAAACAAATTAAATGAAGTTGACCAATAAAACTTCAAATATACTTTGACCATGCAGTATGCAATGAAATTAATTTAAAGAAATACAGCGTCATTCCATAATTATTGGCACCCCTAGTTAAAATGTGTTAAAAGCCTTAAAATAATAATTTTTTTTATTGCAGAAGAATAATCTCACTCTGAAAAAGTTTAGAAAAAAGCAACCTTCAACTCAAGTGAAACAAAAATAAAGAAAGAAAAAATCCTGACTAAGAAATACTGTAATTATTTCCCATAAAATGACCTGTTCCACAATTATTGGCACCCTTAACAATTTCTTGGAAATAAATGTATTTGAACTATTTATGTCATTTCTACTGTAGTTTATAAAGTGGATCAAAGTATCTAGGAACCTGTAATTAGTAATTCATCACTTCCTGTTTCCCTGGGGTATAAATAGGATATTACACAGAGGCATATTTCTCTTATTCACTCTTAAACATGGGAAAGACAAGAGAACACACTATTCATATAAGGGAGATGTGTGTCGACCTTCATAAATCAGGCAATGCCTACAAGAAAACAGCCACTCACCTGCAGATGCCCTTATCAACAGTCAGAGCAATCATCAAAACGTTCAAAACATCTAGAACTGTGACAAACAAGCCTAGAAGGGGACGCAAGTGTATCTTGCCACCACACATAGTGAGAAGGATGGTAAGAGAAGTAAAAAGTTCTCTAAAGCTCACTCTAAGAGAATTGAATCAAATTGTAACATCCAAAGTGTGCTTTGGTCAGATGAGACCAAGTAACACTAAGGATGAGTGCGCAGAAAAACACCTCATGCCCACTGTTAAGTATGGGGGAGGATCGGTGATGCTGTGGGCCTGTTTCTCCTCCAAAGGACCTGGGAACCTTGTAACGATACAAGGGATCATAAACTTTGTGAAATATCAGGACATTTTGAATCAGAATCTGGTGGCCTTTGCCCGAAAGCTGAAGATGGGTCGTCACTGGGTCTTTCAGCAAAATAATGACCCTAAACATGTGGCCAAATCTACTCAAAAATGGACCACAAAGAGCAAAATCAAGCTCCTCTCATGGCCATTTCAGTCCCCAGACCTCAACCAAATAGAAAACTTTTGGGTTGAGCTGAAGAGGAGAGTGTATAGGAGAAGACCCAGGACTCTGGATGATTTAAAGAGGTTGTGTAAAGAGAAATGATCGAAGATCCCGCTTTCTGTATTCTCCCATCTTGTGAAGAGTTATAGGAGAAGATTAAGTGCTGTCTTGTTGGCAAAAGGAGGTTGTACAAAATACTAACACCAGGGTACAAATCCCAGTAATAAAACGACTTTCTGGGTCACTGCTGGGTAGAAGTCGAAAGCCCGTTTCCGGTGGTCTAAGACTAAGTTTTACAGGACTATAAAGTGTTTCAAATACTAGGGAACATAGCAATGTTCCAAGGGTCCAGGAAACCT
>BRDA01032161.1:0-10000 GCA_036984385.1 Crenuchus spilurus | reverse complement strand
AAATGGACGATGACCCTGAGGATACTGCCAAATTAGTTACAAAGTGGCTTAAGGATGACAAAGTCAGTGTCTTGGAGTGGCCCTCTCAATCCCATAGAAAAGTTGTGGGTAGAACTGAAAAAGTCTGTGCAAGCAAGGCGGTCTACCAGCCTGGCTCAGTTATACCAGTTCTCTCGGATGGAATGGCCCAGAATTCCAGCACACTATCGTGAGAAGCTTGTGGAAGGATACAGTTTAAAGGCAATGCTACCAAATATGAAGTGTATGTAAACTTGTGGCTTTGTAGAAAGTAATATATTTATTAAAACTCTCAAATATTTCTGCCATTTAGCAGATCAGACAGTGAGAAAAAGGGTTCTGTGTCTTTTTATAGTGTAAACTTCTGGTTACAACTGTATGTGTATGGTTATCCTTGTAGAATTGTCCAATCAAATTCCTTGGTCAGCACTGTTGTTAAATGTTGTCCATTTTATCAGCTACACTTACACTTTGGCGACGTGTAGTTCTGCAATTAAAGACTGCAGTTCTTCTCTTTCTCTGCATGATTAATTAACCCTCTTTCACCCTGTTCTTCAATAATTAGGACCCCCAGAGCCAATTTTGCTCTCTCAGGGCAACAGCTGCTAATAGCAAAGCAGCATGATCTGGATTGGAACTCACAATCCTCTGAGCAGAGTAGCCTTGTAGCCCCAGTTCAAAGCTAAAGAATCCAATATTCTAAACAAAATCCTATATTTTAATATTATAAACAAACCCCTTGACTGATGAACTACATTTAAGATTTGAGGTACAGACGGTTATAGTGTACATTTTGGGTTTTTAATCTTCTCTCTCTTTTATAGGGGCAGGACTACTGTTCGGAGGAAGAGGATGTAACATAGCATAGCGGCCCCCAACCACTATAAAAAGAGAGAGGGAGGGTGGAGGAGCAATGAGTGAACTCGTATCAGTGTTTCGTCTGTAACTCGGTTCAAGTTTGAGAATTTGTGTGTGTGTGTGTGTGTGTGTGTGTGAGAGAGAGAGAGAGAGAGAGAGAGATCACATGCAAGTGTGTAAGAGGAAATTTTGCCTCTCAGACTGTAGCTCTAAGCCCCACCCACTCTCCTCCTACTTCTTTTTACTACAAGTAATGGAGGGACGGATGGCAAAATGGACTTTTGATTGACAGGTGATCGACCTGTTGACTCATGTCGGCTTTCACACACGCCTCCCTCTTTTCACACCTCAGTGGTGAAAGATTCCCGACGTCTTCTGGGAGAGAAAAAGCGAGGAAAAAAGGATGAAGAAAGGAAAGATATTTATTTCCTTTTTTTCTGCCCTCGTCTTCCTGTGGTGGAGAAATGATGGATGAAAACGCTGCCTTTCTAGAGACAGAGGAGTGTAATGGAGTGTTTGAGATGGAAATATGGGTGTGTGAGCATGTGCGGGTATGGGTGGAGGAATAATATGTAAAGAAGAGAAAAGATATTTTAATAAGAGAGATACGAGGGCCAAAATGCTCTGATCTTTTGCCTTTTGAAGGAACTTTTTTTAATATGTGGAGCTTTATTTTTGATTTTATGTGTTTTTCTTCCCTTTCCTTGTCTTGTTTCTGGCTGATATCATAGCACAGCTCCCCTTTCTGACTAAAGAACTGAAGGTCAGGATGCACTGACCTGTACACACCCTTCTCACACACACAGCAAGTTCTGTACACTAAAAATCTAATTCGTTGAATTTATTTGATTTAAATGTGGAAACGTCATTACTGCAGTAATTAATTTGGTAACATTTTACACCGGCATACAGTTTGTAATGCTACATGGTACCTACATAAGCTTGTTATGACAACTGACATAAACCTACATAAACGCAGATAAAGACTCATTCAGATACACTTCTGTCATAAAGACTGCTTTTGCCAACTTTGATTGAAAGTGTTAATGTGACCGTTGACAGATGATGCCTGTTGGATGCCTTTAAGCCTTTATAAAGATTTGTCAGTTGTCACAATGCATTTATATAGCCTTAAGAACAGTACACTACACTTTTCATAAACTCTAACATCAACGTAATTTTTTTTATCAATGTGGAAACTGTACACATTTGAATTAAGTAAATTCAACTCCTGTTTCATGCAACATGAACTTTTCAGCATATACATAGTTGGATGGGTACCCAATTAAATTACATTTTATTTGTTTGTGAAGTTAAAATAAGTCACTCTACAGAGAACAAACACACACTTTTTATTTACTGGCTTTAAAATACTGTAGAGAAATAACACAAAATGTGGTCTGTGCAAAAAGTCATCACATACAGAATATTGCATGCTTTATTTTTCCACTCTTACATTCCTTAATAGACACTCTGCACTAAAACCTATATACAAATATTTTCATTTGTTCTCTGTAGAGGTGCACTTATGTTGCTTATGTTCTCTTTGAAAAATCATCAAAACGTGTTGTGACTAGGCGTGTCCAAACATCTGACGATTTAAATTCTCTTTCAAACATTTGTTTGATATTATCTGAACATTTTCATGGTGAATGGGCAGATAGAAATCATCCAAAATGGCCTGCAGCTAAAATCTTCTTAGACTAACCCATTCATGTCGCACTACTCATTCTGATTGGTTGAAAGTGACTTACCTTTTATAGTTACAGTCTCCTGCAAACGTTTGTGCACTCCTGGTTAAATTCCATGTTTTTTTTCTTCTAATTGGAAATCACAAACACACTTCTACACATTTTGGTGAACACTTGCTCTATATTTACTGAACTTAAATTATTGACCTGGAAATGATGGCACATTTAAATACTGTATGTTTTTCTTTTTTTCTAATGTGTAAACGTCAGCAAATAAATAGAAACTGTGCATTAAAATGTGTAGAAAAATGCTGTATTTAAGTGTGTTCTTTGACAGAGAACACATCTGTAGGTAAAGCACAGATATTTTTATATTTAGGGGTAAGACATGATTGACTAACATGCTCTACTGATTTCTGTGCTTTTATTCACAACCCAAGTTTGAAGTTTCAAATGTTTTGTTCATAATGATTATTTCCATATGATCTCCCATAAGACCAAAAGACTAAACTCATTTTGGATAAGCCAAGCTCAGAGAACATATGGACTTAATGAAAGTTACAGTTTCAGATATTGACATTAATGGGTTAAAATACATTGATTTTAAGATTTGTTTGTTTTTCTCCTATAAAATTCTCCTATAAATATATATAAAATAAAATATAAAATGACCTTCACATAAATTACTTATGACACAATTTACATCATGCCCAGTCCTGGTTCTCCAGATCTACCACCCAGTAGAGTTTAGCTCCAAGCTTATGTTAACACGCCTGATCCAGGTAATGAAGGTTTTTGGGATCGTCTGAACATCAGTGTTATGTGTGTTGGATCTTAAATCTACAGGACCAGGATGGGACATGTCTTATCCTACATAAATCTTTTTCTGCACTCCAGCACATACTGGCTAGCTGATAAGTCTGGCATGTAGTACATGTATGTCATTTCAGTCATGTATGTAATGCAGTGTGTGGAATGCAATAAGTAAAGGTTAAAACATCCGTTTCAGGCAGTAATGTTAGACTGAGGTCTGATTCCAATCCAGATTCCAAAAGACACCATGAACTCTACACCCTACCAATCCCATTACTACAAAACCTAGTCCTTTATTTTTAAATGTACAAATGCAAAAAAATAAAATTAGTCATTGCAGGAGCTGAATATTGTATGTGAATATGACATTTTTAATTCTTTCCACGTGTCTATTTCTAGGTTGAACAAACTTTGCAGGACTTTGCAGAAAATCCATCATACATTTTTAGCTGAAATGTAGTTATTCATTTTAAAGTATACAGAGTGTCAGTGTGAAATAAAAATGAAATAATATTGAATTTTTAAATACTTTATAGTCATTTCAAAAGTGTTTTCTTTCATTACTCATTAGCGTGAATACGATTTTTGCAAACGTTTGGTAAAGCTTGTCCAACCTACCAAAAGTCATAAAAGAATGCGTTTGTGGGCGGGACTTATGTACAAAAAAAGTTAAAATGACAACTTTTTTCCCAATGTGATTGCACACAATGGAATTTGACTTCTACATTTAACTCATCCATGCAGTGAAACACATACACTAGCTTGTGAAAACATGTAGATAGGGCAGCCCTATCTATTGTGCCTGTGGTGCAGTTGGGGGTTAGGTGTGTTGCTCAAGGGCAGTTCAGTCATGACCTGTCTGGGGATCGAACCGGGAACCTTCCGGTCACAAAACCAGATCCTTAACCACCAGGCCATGGCTGCCTCGTAAAAAGATTTTATATAATTTATATAACTTTTATAGAATTAGTTTGACTAGCTTTACAGAATACAAAACTCCCATTCAGAGGTGGTCATAATTAAATTGTAACTTTTTATTGTCAAAATACAGAAATGTTTCATATTGTGCTGCTGTTTGCATTAAAATAGTGTGAAAATAAACTATGTAGATTGGAAACAACAGCCACCAGCAGCAGCATCAGGCTCATATTAGCTTGATTACACAACAATTAAACTGATGTAACAGTGCAACCTTTCATATACAGCTGTGTTCAAGTTTTAAATAGTTTTGTTTTTACATATTTTAGTACAGTTTCAATTTATTTTCAGAATTTAACACATTGGACGATACTGTGCTATAAGCTGTAGCATGTTGAAATTCAACATTTTCATTTTTGTTCATAATTTAATTCAAAAAGGTAAAAAGTCATATTGTATATTAATTACATGTAAAGTTTAATATTTTACACCTTTTTTGTTTTAATTTGGATCAGTATGATTTACAGCTCAAGAAAATCCAGAATCTCATATTATTAGAATATTTCATTGTGGGTTTGAGTAAATTACTATTGAAATAGGAGAAATACTGTGCATCCTTTAGACCACCACTGCTACAGTATATTATTAATAACAGGCCACTCCTGAACCAGAGACAATGTGTCTTACCTGCACTAAAGAGAAAGAGTGCTGGATTGTTGCTCGTTGGTCCACAGTTCTCTTTTCAGAGGAAAGTAAACTTTCATTTCATTTGGAAATCAAATCTGAAGGGAGTGAAGAGGCACATAAAGTGTCTGAAGTCCAGTGTGAAGGTCCTGCGGTCTCTGATGGTTTGAGGTGTCATGTCATCTGCTGTTGTTGGTCCATTGTGTTTTATCAAGACCGTGCAGCCACCTACTGGAACATTTTAGAGCAGTTCATGCTCCCATCTGCCAGACGAGCATTAAGGAGATGCCACGTTCCATGACAGGACCAAAAAAAACTACCAAGTGTTTCGCTGATCATAATTCTGTGCTTGACTGATCAGCCATCACTTGAGCTTAAGCCACACTGGTAGACATTTAAACAAAAGGGCTTAAAATATGTCACTTTATGTGGAATAAAATATAATGTGGAACAAAAATGAAGTGCATAAGTGGACAGTACGATGCGCAGAAGTTTGTTCTCTGTAGACGATATAAAAGACAGTAAAAATCAATAAAACATTTTCTTTGCTTATGACTGTACAAAATAAACAGTAAAGTCATTCATTAATATATATTATAAAAAAAGTAATTATTCATTAGGTTGAATGGGATTTGTCACTGTTCTGTAAAGCTTGTCCTGAACAGCAACTGAGCAACATTATCCACACACGACAGCATTTGTACTGAACCAGCGATGTGTCCGTTTAATTTATTTCAGGTGTTTACATTGGTGAATTATGGCTGGTTATAAACTAAAAGGACCCATATGGAATTAGTAAATTAACTTCCTGTGCATCCTCACATTTTTTCAAGGGCACATGTCAAAGGCATGTTTTAGTGAATTGCAGCAAAGTCCATACATGTGGCAATGTGTTCATCATGTAAGTGGATTTGAGTGAGCGTTGTGAAACTGCATTATTCAATTCCGCTCTCCATCTTTCCCTCCCCCCCCTCCTATCTTCTTCTCTTTCTCTCTCTCTCTCTCTCTCTCTCTCTTCGTTCTCTCTCTCTCTCTCTCTCTCTCTCTCTCTCTCTCTCTCATATCTTGCTCTCTCTCTCTCTCTCTCTCTCTCTCTCTCTCTCTCTCTCTCTCTCTCTCTCTCTCTCTCTCTCTCTCTCTCTCTCTCATATCTTCCTATCTCTCTCTCCCTCACATAGACTCAGCAGAATTTTTTGCTTACTGGCAAAACAGTCACCCTCCAATACACACATACACACTCAAGTCACTTGTCTCTGATAGCTGTCAGTGTGAGAAGTGGTGGGATTTCGGTGGGTTTTGGTGTTGCTCCTCTTTCTGTTTTCATTACTGGATCTGCTCCTTTTACAATGTTCTTTTCCAACATGTTTTGTTTTTCTATTAAATATAAAGACAGAAGAAATCTTTATGATGTGTATTTTGTGTGTGTGTGTGTAAGAGAGAGAGTGCTTTTGTATTGAGGCCTTGTTTGTGTGTGAGTGTGTGTAAGACTTGTGATCTGTGTTTGTATGTGGTTTCTACCATCATATGCATATTGTATATATGTGTACATCAATAAGCCTTATTTATATATACATGTGTGTGTGTGTGTGTGTGCGCGATGTATTGCTCTGATTCTGCTCTGCTGTGCTGACATCATTACAGAGCTGAGAGGTGGCATCACATTTCCACTGCTGCACTGAGTCATACATATAAATGCATTAAAGAGCTTTACTGCATCCTCTCTCAACACTCTCAGCACACACGCACACACACACACACATTGAATGCTCTGCTTCTTCACTAAAGCTGAACAATGATCACATGTATTGTCACACACTCCCTCATGTCTTATTTATCAGTTTATATGGAGCACTAAAGATGAATGTGTTTAATTCTACCTGCTGTGACCTGCTGCTCAGGGAGGAGCACTTGAGCTAAAATGAGCTCTTTCTGCCATCTGCTGGCTGAGGGTAGTTACTACACTGAACTTTGAAAGGTCGCATGTACTATACTCTTTTTGTCTTCTGTTCTTTCCTCATGAGGTCACTTAAAATGCAGTGATGGACTGCCAGGAAAATCAATGGGGAGGAGGACAGATAAATACTTTTTAAATCTATTCTGGTTACCAACGCAAACAGCTGTTATAGCCAAATGACAATAAATCACCCCAAAAAAGTGCAGCCCAACGCTCAGCTTTGGCAAGTGAATGAACAGTCAACTTATAATGTATTATTATTATTATTATTATTATTACTATTATTATGTGCTGTTGCATCAATTCTGATTCCTGGACATCCTGTCTTCTGTTTGGGTCTTCTGGTTTCTTAATGGCTTGATGATGATTCCTCTGATTGTATCTATTTGCCTTGTTTGCTGGCCACCTTCTTTTACCTTCAATGGCTCCAAGCATACCTGTCTCTTCAGATGAACTGCTTCTTCTGATAATGTGCCAAAAATAGGAGAACTTCATTTTGGATATCTGTATATAAGGGAACACAGCGGAGGGCGTTCTATATCAGCTGTCGGGGCCTGATGGCTCGCATAGAAAGACGAGCCTGGATCGAGCTGCAGTAGTTAAGTGTTGAGATGATGAGCGACGGGACAAGCACCTGGGTGGCATCCTGAGTTAGGAAGGGTCGTTACAATGGCAGATGGAAGAATGCATTTAATAAAATATCAGAAAATTCTGGGAGTAAACATTACAGCTTTTTGTAAAAAAAAAAAAAAAAAAAAGATGATTCTAAACAATCTTCTGTGTGACTATGAAGAAACACAAGCTGTGATTCTCACAGTCCCCTGACCTAAACATCATCAAATATTTGTGGAAAGATCTCAAAAAGAGGCACAGTGACTTAGCGGTTAGCATGTTCACCCCTCAGTGCTGAGGTCTTGAGTTCGAGTCCCCATCTGAGGAGTCTCCATGTTCTCCCCGTGTCTGTGTGGGTTTCCTCTGGGGTCTCCAGTTTCCACCCACAGTCCAAATACATGGAAGTTCGGTGGATTGGGTACTCTTAAAAAAATTGTCTATACGTGTGTGTCAGGGGTGATAAAATTCCGGAAATATCCGGATTTTGATATCCCAAATATGATGTTTTAGAATGATGAAAATCCTAACCTTTTTCGAGATAAAATAGAGTAAGGCGCGAAACAGTTTGGGTACGAACCAACCGCGAGAGGTCGGAAATCTCCGGAATAGTATGAAGGTTTATTATTTTCTTGAACACGTAAGCGACCGTGCACACAAGCGTCAAAAGCAGTGAGCTGAGAAAACATTCAAAACAACGCAAAATAAATGAGAAGATATGATCTTTCTATGCCAAACTCGATGGAAGTGACAGCTGTTTAAATAGATAAGTTCCCGGTAGTTAGTATCTGTGTAGTTGGAAGAGGTTTTGTTTCTGTGTAGAGAAACAAGCATCCATGTCAGCTGTGTTGTGATTTTACCAAAATTAAAATCAACATCAACCAAACAGATCGTTTAAGACGTTTTCGCATGATTTTGACACAATCGATGGCAATATTGACATGGATGCACCCCCCACCCTCTTCCATTCTTCTGTCTTCTCTTCACTTTATATACTGGCCATGTACAGAGTTGCTGCTGGGACTGGTCTGTTTTAATTAAAAACTTGATGGTCCAGGTACCTTTTGTGGTATTTTCTTTGTTTTATTATTATGTGAAATCTGGTCAAAATCAATATGAAATTTCCTTTTTTTGGATCTGCTATATAACTGTAATAAATGTAATGTTCGATCTGACTTCTCTTTATGACCATGTGCATCCTTTATGTGCAGTTTAATCCACTAGTCAAAGACCCTTGAGACCAGTGGTTTGTGCACAAATGTAAGACATTCTGAGCTATCTGAAACACTGAAAAGCCAGTAGCTTCAGGGGGGCTTTTCCCCCTGGACCCCTCACCCGTACTTTCAGGATTTTCATTTTGGCTCCGTTATCACCCCTGGTGTGTGTGCGTTTGTGTGCTCACCCAGCGATGGACTGGCGACCTGTCCTGGGCTTAGTTGAATAGTGTAATGCCCTGCCCTGCGCCCAGTGAGGAGGTAGGGGACTAACCGCGACCCTGATAAGGATTAAGCGGGTGGATGGATGGATGGACCTCAAAAAGCATTTACAAGGTGGGATCTGTGCTGAAGGGGATATCGCCAAGCATTGACTGTGAGAGTTACATTACCCAAACTTTAGCTTTGGGTCCTTTTCTTTTGTTGTTTTATTAACTCCTGAAATATGGAAATAAAAAATTCATTTTGCTTAAATATTAAAGAAATGTGTAATCTTTATGCCAGTAAGAACCCAATATCCCTCCATCCATTATCTTACGCTTAATCATGATGCAGGGCAGGACATTACCTTTATCCAGGCTAAGCCCAGGATAGGATGCCAATCCAAGACTCAAGTGTATTTATATAAATATTTTGCTCTGAGCTTTGAGAAGAACATCTGGAAACAAACATTGTTCTTCAAATTTTCTCAGAATATAAAAACACCTTTTTAAAAAGTTACTTTTACTGTATTTATGTTTATTTTTATGATAGACTGTGTTTTTACAAACACATCTACTGCCAAGATAAATAATGAACTTGAGTATGTATATAAATAGAAAAGTATCTCTCTGGAAATGGAGCCTTATGACTAGATGATGATGATGATGATGATGGTCAGTCTGAGTAAAGTTAATTTTCAGTGTGTCTGAGTTAAAGCTGTAAATCCTCTCCACGTGAGAAAGGTTCTGTTAGAGAACAGAATGTTCCACACACACACACACACACACACGCACAGCTGAGTGAGCTTTAACAGGGTGAGCCTTGTAACCCTCTGCCAGGCTGAGGGGGCAATAGAATGGGATGGGGGGGGGGTTACAGTTAGTGTGTCCCACTAAAGCTTAGAGAGGTTGTTGAGGTTAAAGTTAATGTTGGTACGTGGAGCACAGCAGCATTTATACACATTGCTGGTGTTTGTGTTTCTCTGCACTGCCAACATGAGCTCACAGCACTCATTTATTACAGCATCTCTCTCTCTCTCT
>BRDA01032159.1:17061-36651 GCA_036984385.1 Crenuchus spilurus | reverse complement strand
ACAGAGGTCAAACGTTTCCTGTAGTTTTTCACCAGGTTTGCACACACTGCAGCAGGGATTTTGGCCCATTCCTCCACACAGATCTTCTCCAGATCCGCCAGGTTTCTGGGCTGTCGCTGAGAAACACGAAGTTTGAGTTCCCTCCAAAGATTTTCTATAGGGTTTAGGTCTGGAGACTGCCTAGGCCACTCCAGAACCTTGATATGCTTCTTACAGAGCCACTCCTTGGTTATCCTGGCTGTGTGCTTTGGGTCATTGTCATGTTGGAAGACCCAGCCATGACCCATCTTCAATGATCTAACTGAGGGAAGGAGCTTGTTCCCCAAAATCTCGCAATACATGGCCCCGGTCATCCTCTCCTTAATACAGTGCAGTCGTCTTGTCCCATGTGCAGAAAAACACCCCAAAACATAATGCTTCCACCCCCATGCTTCACAGTAGGGATGGTGTTTTTGGGATGGTACTCATCATTTTTTGTCCTCCAAACACGGCGAGTGGAAGTAAGACCAAAAAGTTCTATTTTGGTCTCATCTGACCACAGCACTTTCTCCCATGACTCCTCTGGATCATCCAAATGGTCATGGGCAAACTTAAGACGGGCCTGGACGTGTGCTGATTTAAGCAAGGGAACCTTCCTTGCCATGCATGACTTTAAACCATGACGTCTTAGTGTATTAGCCACAGTAAACTAAACCTATTAAACATCAAATATACCTCAAACATACAATTACATAACTTACTTAATGGCTTACTTCCCCCATCAAGAGGGTCACACCATTTCTCCTTAACCTATTAATGCATCTCTCGAACATGCTTCTTAGTGAACATTGCTGAGCACAAAAAAGTGTTGCATCATCAACTGAATAGTACATAAATTAAAAATAAGTATATAAAAATAAATAAAAACATATTGCCTGAAATATAATCCTGTTACTTTTAAAAACAATGTCTGAAGTATTAATATTACTAACATTACAAAACATTACATCAAACCATGAAAACTTTCACATAATGTTTTTAGTATGCCACATACTATTCATGCTATTTTGTCCAGTTCATATCCACACTAGCAAACATCTCTGCCTCAACATTAAAGAAATATTCAACTTTAGCATAACTTTCAATGTAAGCAATCTTATCTTTACATAAAAACAACATGTGCTTTTTTGTATACATTTTGTGTGTTTGTTATTTTGTATACATTTGGTCCGGTTAGGTTTGCTTTCACACTGCATTTTTGCAAGCGCACCAGGGACTTTTATTATGACATGCCCACATACTGTCGTCATCCCTTATGTGGTGTGCGTCTTCCTACACTCAATACTGATTGGTTTGTAGAAGAACGTGCATCTGACGTGTATACTTTTAAATAGCACTGTTTCATTAGTTTAGTTTATGTTGCTCTGTCATCCTGTTATATCCTTTCTCTCTCATTATCTCAGAAAATAAGCTGCACATTTCAGTATTTTTGTGCTTTTTAACGTGACTATTCACATGTTCATCAGACCTAAATTATATTAAACATTTGGTCTCTTATTGCTGTTGTTTAGCGTTCTGTTTGCTGCATGTAAAGTAAAGTAAGCCGATCATGCTTCAAAATAAAATCTTCTAACGGAATCTAACTTTGTTTTTAAATGGCATATATTTAAATAAAAAAACAGGTCTTTTCAAGTCATCTGTCTCAAGTCTAAGTCAAGTCTCAAGTCATAAAGATCAAGTTAAAGTCAAGTAGAGTCTTTCACCAGCGTTACTCAAGTAAGTCTCGAGTCCTCAAAATTGTGAGTCCCCCACCTCTGCCACAAGGTGAGATCTTGCATGGAGCCCCAGTCAGAGGGAGATTGACAGTCATGATTAGCTTCTTCCATTTATTAATAATTGCTCCAACAGTTGATCTTTTTTCACCAAGCTACTTGGCAATTGCCCCGTAGCCCTTTTCAGCCTTGAGAAGGTTTACAATCTTGTCTCTGGTGTCTTTGGACAGCTCTTTGGCATTAGCCATGTTAGTAGTGGGGAGTCTTACTGATTGAGTGGGGTGGGGAGGTATCGACCTCAAATAGGTGCTTCTAATTTAGAATAATAAGTGGAGTGGAGGTGGACGTTTTAGAGGCAGACTAACAGGTCTTTGAAGGCCAGAATGTTTGCTGATTGGCAGGTGTTCAAATACTTACTTGCAGCAGTAACACAAATAAATTATTAAAAAATCATACATTGTGATATCCAATTTTTTTCTTTTAGATTATGTCTCACAGTGGACATGCAACTAAGATGAAAATTTCAGACCCCTCCATGATTTCTAAGTGGGAGAACTTGCAAATTTACAGGGTGTTCAAATACTTATTTTCCTCACTCTATATATATAACATTCATTACATTATGTTACTTTTATATTACTTCAAAACTCATTTGCAAAACTAATGACAGTTTTATTCATATTTGTAATGGAACAAGTTCAACTATATGTAATGGTACAAATCAAAATTTTCACCAAACCATCACTTTAACTATAACTTATCCAAAATATTTTGACTATTCAGAATTAAGCAACAGTGCAACTTCATAGAAAAAAGCTTGTAAATTTCTAAAAACCACATGATCACAAGAAACAACAGCACTGTGAATTATGTTATTTTTTAACATGTTGTTAAGCTTAAACTTTTCACATGAACATGTCAGATCTCTAAAAATCATGAGATTATTCATGTGCTTTTTCTGTAAGGTAGGACTTGGTAGGTATGCATCTGTGAAACAGCTTGGTGGCAATCTGGACAGTAGATTCTCGTCTTTGTGGTGTGACTTCATGGCCTGACCAGGTGGTTTTGAGCACACACTGGTCCATCACATTTCTTAATAGGTGGAAAGGTTGGAGAAGAATTTGATAAATATTGACTCGGGCAAGCAGGTCAGTGCTTTTGATGAAAGGTCTCACTACTATCAGAGTGTCAATCATGGTGAGTCACACTTAGATAGACTCCAAAATGAAATAGATGTTGATGAACTGCTTTTCTGAAGTTTGTTTATATACTCATCCTGGTGTGGTAATCAGTACTTCATCATATTAGATCAAGTGTGCATGTGCTAGTCGGGAGATTAACAAATCCATGTGTTGGCTGGCAACAATTCCTCAAAGTAGCTCACAAAATAACAACTTTTTTTTTTTTTTACTTGTTTATGTTTGGTTGTGTTCATCCTCAGGGGTGGATTTAAGTATGAGTGACATTTAGGTTTGAGCAGCCATGCAAGGCGTTTTTTTCCATACAGCACAAGGAGCTCACACAAAAAATCAAAATGGTGATATTTACAGATGATGCCAATACACAGTAAATCTGCCAGTGTTAAATCAACACTATTAGAGTTAAATTAACACTGAGGGTGTAAAAATGTAACACTCTCAGTGTTAATTTAACTCTAATAGTGTTGATTTAACACTGGCAGATTTACTGTGTATCATCACATCACCATGTGGGTCATTTAACCTTATTGGAGTGATTTGAGCTTGTGAGTGAGTCAGGCAACAACCAGGGAAGGGCTCCCACTGAGAAGTGCAGAGAGAGTCAGAGGTAGGTTGACCTCAGGTAAAAAGCCTAGGAGCATGGAGAATTACCATAATCAAAGTCACACTATGAAATGCTACCAAATAAACAACGATTCATTTTGAATACAGATATGTTGTTGCATTTTTTCTGTGTTTTTACAAAATTGTTAAGAATAATATATAACCATATGCCACACGGTGCATCACCACGGTGAACTGGCTTAGTCTTGGCTCTTGGTTAATACCATTGGGAAATGGGTAATATATTGATTCTTGAGTGCCAAGTCAATAACACAAGCGGGTAAGAAATGGTGTAAGCCATTAGCTTAGGAAAAACAGGTTAAAATAGAGGAAATGTACAATCTAGAACCACCACTGTTCTTTCTAATGACTGTATTTTAAAAAGCAGAAAACACTGATTGCCAAGATAAATGGCAATACATTATTCTAAAATAATAAAACATATAATAAGATATAAAAATACAAATATAAATGTAAAATGATAATGATTATTGCGATGCTCTCAGTTTATTTGTTTCTTCCTAGACATTTTCTCACTGTTTTGCATTTTCAAAAAAGGCTTGAATGAAAGAAATTCATTGCAGGCTAGACTCAAGAGATCTCAGAATTAGAAGCTGGATTCTCCTGAGCCTGAATTACCTCACCCACACATAATTTACACTCTGAACACATGCACCAAATCATGATGCAATATGTGTATTGTCTCCATGTGTGGATATATTTCATTTCCCGCTCACTCCTTGTTTATATAACAAATACACACAAAGTTAATAATATAATATAATATAATATATCCTTCCATGTCCTTAGCTGCATAATCCTGGTCAGTGTCGCAGTGATTCCTCCTATCCATTCACTGGGTGCTAGGCAGGGTATTATACTAATTTAAGTGTATCCAGGACAAATTCATCCCTGGGTGTGCGCGCACACACACACACACACACACACACACACACACACACACACACAGCAGAATAATTTAGAGTAACCAATTCACCTAACATCAATATTTATGGATTGTGAGAGGAAAGTGGAGGCCACTGAGAGATGGAGAGAACATGGAAACTCCACCTAGGTGGGTAGTTGAACCCAAGGCGCTATCACTGAGAGGCAAGTATGCTAACCACTAAGCTACCATGCCACATATAATATAATATAATACAAACCGGATTCCAAAAAAGTTGGGACACTAAACAAATTTTGAATAAAAACTGAATGCATTGATGTGGAGGTGCCAACATCTAATATTTTATTCTGAATAGAACACAAATCACAGATCATAAGTTTAGACTGAGAGAATGTATCATTTTAAGGGAAAAATATGTTGTTTCAAAATTTCACGGCATCAACAAATCCCAAAAAAGTTGGGACAAGGCCATTTTTACCACTGTGTGGCATCCCCCCTTCTTCTTACAACACTCAACAGACATCTGGAGACAGAGGAGACCAGTTTCTCAAGTTTAGAAATAGGAATGCTCTCCCATTCATGTCTAATACAGGCCTCTAACTGTTCAATCGTCTTGGGCCTTCTTTGTCGCATGTTCTCTATTGGTGAAAGATCTGGACTGCAGCCTCAGGCTGGCCATTTCAGTACCCGGATCCTTCTCCTATGTAGCCATGATGTTGTGATTGCTACAGAATGTGGTCTGGCATTATCTTGTTGAAAAATGCAGGGTCTTCCCTGAAAGAGATGACGTCTAGATGGGAGAATATGTTGTTCTAGAACCTGAATATAGTTCTCTGCATTAATGGTGCCACTCATGCAACCCCATACCATCAGTGATGCAGGCTTCTGAAAGGAGCGTTGATAACAACTTGGGTTATCCTTGTCCTCTCTGGTCCGGATGACATGGCGTCCCAGTGTTCCATAAAGAACTTCAAATCTGGTATTCTGGTATTGCTGCGCTATCTTTCTGCGCAACAATGATGCATTCCAACAATGATGGAATTGGTGATCCTCTTACCATCTTGGCTTCAGAGAGACACTGACACTCTGAGAAGCTTTTTATACCCAATCATGTTGTCAATTGACCTAATTAGTGTTAATTGGTCTTCCAGCTGTTCGTTAAATGCTCAATTTCCTTTTTCCAGCCACTTATTGCTACTTGTCCCAACTTTTTTGGGATTTGTTGACACTGTGAAATTTTGAATCAACATATTTCTCCTTTAAAATGTTACATTTACTCAGATTAAACTTTTGATCTGTCATCTATGTTCGATTACAAATAAAATATTGACATTTGCCATCTCCACATCATTGCATTCAGTTTTTATTCACAATTTGTATAGTGTCCCAACTTTTTTGGAATCCAGTTTGTATAATATAATATAATATAATATAATATAATATAATATAATATAATATAATATGACAATCTAAGCTGTAGCAAATTTTTCTTCTTTTTATAGCCCACTGTAAGTCACACACACCCCTTTTCCAACCAAAAACTGCCGGCAAACCTTTTAAGTTCAGCATATATATCATGGCACAACTCTTTTATCTTTAGTAAATTTTGCTTATATCTTTAATAGCTTTAACCAGAATATGTATTTTAAAGACGTTCACTTACTAATATCAGTTGTGGCTGCTGACATTTCACACAGCAAATAGTTGCTGAGTCACAGAGTTCAATACAGCAGTCAATTGATTTGCCGGTCCTAGCACAGAGTCCAGCACATTAAAATTCATGATTTTATTTCTGCAGCATTTGGAAACATTTTCAGTTGTAAATAGTGGAAACATGAGTAAATAACATTATATGGTGACACTAGGGCCATGATCTTAAGCCGCATGTGTCAGAGGTTCCAGTCCAGCAAGGTTAAGGGCCTGAACAGAACCAAATGTGCTGGCCGAACACTGGCACCATGCCAGTGAAAAGAGGCAACTGTGTCCTAAACCACACAGACCAGTACTTAAATAAGATCTCACTGATGCAGCATGAGTGGGTTGAGAGGAGATTTGATTATGTATTTTGATGGAAACTCAGGCAAGTATTGAGTCACATAAACTAAATGAGCTAAATTTACTCTGCAAACATGTCTTGACTGAAAATGAATTTGAGTGAACAATTTCTTTAATACACTAAACCCCAGTGGAATTAACCTTTGGGTAGGTTTATGTCAGTTGATATGATGAGCTTATGTAGATGATGAGTTACCTTATAAAGAGAGTCCTACCTTAAAGTATTGATGAAGAAACACTTAAATTGATTAGTCAAGCTTAGATCAAGGATGCAGATCTGAGGATTCATGGGAATAGAGTTATTGGTGCTGCCATTTGACTGCTCTCATTGAAGGCTGTTGACAGTGGAATGGAGGATATCTGTGATATCTCAGGGAAGCCTCATGTTTGTGCTAGCTCTTCTAGCTATAAATAGACATGCTGGTGTCTCTGCTCTGTTCTTTTAATCAAATATTGTGTTTCCAATACATTCAAAAAGAATTTTCTTTACTGAGTTGACCAACCACTCATTCTCTGTCCTGTCTAGTTTGATGGTGATGCAAGTTCCTACTCTTCTGCCCTCTGGACCAGTACCACCAATCTGGAGACACCTGAATATGCCACTGACCGTCCTGCTGTGCCAGGAAGCCTCATCTGCATGTGCAACTGACCCTCCCGAGGAGATTAATAGCTGCAGCTGTATGTCACAGTTACTTGAGTGTACAGTCCATTGTCATTTCCCTTTACACTCTTGTGATGGCTGGTCCCTGTGCAGACACTAACAAGAACAAGTCCTTGAAATTGCACACCTGCCTTTTCACTCTATAGTTCCTTATCAGTTCATAGTAACATGTTCTGACAGTGATTGTAGATTTAATTCATTTATGCAGTTGGAATAGTTTAATGGTCCATAGGAAAGAAAAATGCATCAGAGATCTTTTTAATGTCACAGTAGTTTCTCCTAGACAAAACTTGAAACACAAAAGAGACCCATTTCAGTCTCCTGTTGCTCTGACATTGTAACTGACAAAAGCCCTCAGTAACCTGCTATGTCTCCTCCTGAGTTTTCATGAGATTTCAATAAACTCACACAATGTGCCTAGATATGTCAGAATAATAACACTCATGTTTATTACCATTTTTCACCCAAGACTAAGAGTCTTCTCAGTTTTTGATGCTATGAATAGCTATTAGCATTAGCATCTGGGTCAGAAGTATCTCTTGTCTCCTTTTCATCTTATACTATATCTCCAAAGAAAGTTTATGTGAAGCTGTTTCAAATTTTTTGAAATCCTGTTTTCGTGGGTTTTATGAGCTGGAAGCCCAAATTATGTGAAAATATACAAATAAATACTTGAAATAATTTAAATTGTGGGCCCTGAATTTATAATCTATGAAAGTTTAACTTCTTGAATGGAATTATGGAAATTAATTAACTTTTCCATGATATTCTAATAATGAATGGGTCTATATATATATATATATATATTCAACCTGTCTCTATGTTCTGGGTCTGGTCTCATCACTTTGTACATCACTGTTGCTTCACGTATATTTGTGTATTCTTTAATTTTGAGTTCTATACATTTTTCAGTGTTTAGCTTTGTTTGCCTTCAAATAAAAGACCACCTGCTAGCAATTATGTTCAGCCTTCCACTCTTCAGTGTTGGCAAGACTTTTATTGCAACATTCATGTGTTTGTAACATGATTAAATATTGTAAGGTAAATATAAATGTGACTCATTCATTTAGAGAACATCTGCTAAGCTTCTGACGTTAATCACTGTCTGATAAAGTATAATACTTCAATCATTTCTCAGTAATAATGTCTCATTTTTCTTCTTTATTCATGATATGTATTTTATTAGTTGTTTTTCATTCACTTTTCTCATAACTTGTTGATTATTTCACTGATGGAGAGAAGAATGGATTCAGTGAAACACCAGCAAATTAAGTAAACATCACATTTTCTGTAAAAAAAACTGAAGAAGAACAGAGGATGACTTCTACCACATCAAAAGGATTTTAAACACACATCAAAATCTACAATGGACTATGTCAAGAGGTACAAACTGAATGTTTTGCCACGATCCTTACTATACAGACCACAGCATCAGTGAAAGTGTGCAGATAGACTTCAAAAGAGCCATGCAAGCAACATGACTTGATAAGTCTTTACAAGGAATATTAATAATAATAATAATAATAATAATAATAATAATAATAATAATAATAATAATAATAATAAATTCCCTAAAACAAGAACTGAAAGTGTTTGCAAGCTGTGATGCCTGCCATAGGGGGTGTTACTAAGTACTGACCATGTCGGTTGGGCCCTTTTCTTTTTTTATTTTGAAATAATAAAAAATTTACATAAAGTACTCTTGATGGAAATGTTAAATAAATACTTCATCTTTAATGTTATGCCTTTTGGAAATCTGATCATTGTTTACTCACTTAACTACTTATAGCAACATACATTTTGACCAGGGGTGCCCAAACTCTAATATGTCACTATATGTTAACCAAACCAGTGTTAAGTTCAAATCTATGAGAGTTAGTTTATAACATTTATGCAAACAGCAGAGAGAGCAGCTAGCAAAGCTTTCCTCCTCTTTGATCAAAATTCAGCCAATTTTCAACAGACAGTAATGAACTTGGATGAGTTTTTGATAGGAAGGTTAACACAAACACAAATTTGAATTTGGCAAGAGCTTACATTGAATCTTGTAGAAAATTCCCTGCAGGAAGTGAGGGGCTGCTTGGTTGGCCAGTTTGAGTAGACTGGGGGGCAATGGAACCCACTCCAGCAGCACTGCAGTGCCAAAACCACATGGATGTGCAGGCAGCAGGAGCTGGATCCCCCCTCTAGCATATACTGAGAATCTGGTGCTGAGTAAATTTTGCATGAACTGATGTATATATGCATATCTATCTATGTTAATGCTCATATACATTGAGTTGTTCTTTTATTAGGTGCATCTAACTTATCTGCATTCACAGTCCATTTTATGAGGTACTTCTACTATATAAGTGAATTTCGCAGGCTTTCAATTATGTGCTGTAGTCCATCTGTTACTGAATAATTTATTAGCCACTCTAAACATCTAAATGTCAACGTACTGTAAAAGAAAAGACCACAACTGACTGGATATTCTTGACCATTCTCAGCACAGTGATGACATGATAGTGACATGGTAGTGGATAGCTGTAATGGCACAGTACGTAATATTTTGGGTTATCTTTTAGTAGAATTTAATATAATCACTAATAAAAATGATTAAAAACATCTAATCATTATAAACTAAGAAGTCGTTTGATTATTTTACCTTAGAATAAGCTGTTTATATCTACATTGGAACACCAACTGAGGCCGCCATGTTGCATCGCCATGTTTCTACAGTAGTTCGAAAAGGACAAACGAGGCTACCAAACTGAAAAACCATTTGTGTTGTAATGACGAATTGGCCACTCAAATCCGATGGTGCTGTAGCTTTGTTTTACTACAAATTTGTTTTGCTAATATAAGCTTGTGTGAACTCTTATCAGCTGAAGTGCCTTCTTCAGAGCATGGCAAGCTTACATTGACTAAAGAAAAATGTGTATCCTGCCTGCATTATCTGTCTACAGTGAAGCAGTTTGATGCGTTTACTTTATTACTTTGTTTGTACAGAGAACAGCTAACGTTTACAATAGTACTACTGAAGTGCAGAAAATATGTTTCGTCTGCATTGTAGCTATGATAATTTTACATATTACATTTCCTAAACTTATAATTAAAATTAATTTTACCACTTGACATATCACTAGCTCTAAAGCTGCTACTAGACATCGCGTTCAGGAATATCAAAGATATATGACATCTTACGGCCACCGTAGAGACTCTTTTGTGTTTGGAAAAGAGGGGCTGTGGAAAAAGTCTTCAGTTGGTTGCAATATGGAAACTAAACCAATAGATGTCGCTGGAAACTACATACTGTGCCTTTAAGACTACATGGAAAGCATAGCTTCCCCTAAAATTTCATCATGTCACTGCAGTGAAAGTATTTAGTGCAAGCACGATGTTTGATAGACTGCTTTTATTGGGCTTCAGACTTTCACAAATGTTTTATTTGTTCCATCAGGATGCTGAGCATCAGTATCTACAGTGCCACAACAAAAAAAATTAGAATATTGTGGAAATATTCATTATTGTTCATTACTGTCATATTTTATGTTCATTATTGTACATGTAAAATGACATTTCAAGTTTTTTCATTTTTTTTGCCGGTCAATATGACATACAGTGAGAAAAATAAGTATTTGAACACCCTATGAGTGATTTGCAATTTCTCCCACTTAGTATCAATGATCCTAAGAAAGGTGAAGAATCAGCCCACAACTACACGGGAGGAGCTGGTCAATGACCTGAAGAGAGCTTGTGCCACTGTTTCCAATGTTACTGTTGTTAATACACTAAAACGTCATGGTTTAAAGTCATGCATGGCAAGGAAGGTTCCCCTGCTTAAATCAGCACACATCCAGGCCCGTTTTAAGTTTGTCCATGACCATTTGGAGGATCCAGAGGAGTCATGGGAGAAAGTGCTGTGGTCAGATGAGACCAAAATAGAACTTTTTGGTCTTAATTCCACTCGCCGTGTTTGGAGGACAAAGAAGGCTCTGTAAGAAGCATATCAAGGTTCTGGGTGGCCTAGTCAGTCTCCAGACCTAAACCCTATAGAAAATCTTTGGTGGGAGCTCAAACTCCGTGTTTCTCAGTGACAGCCCATAAACCTGGCTGATCTGGAGAAGATCTGTGTGGAGGAATGGGCCACAATCCCTGCTGCAGTGTGTGCAAACCTGGTGAAAAACTACAGGAAACGTTTGACCTCTGTAATTGCAAACAAAGGCTAATATTAACATAGATTTTCACAGGTGTTCAAATACTTCTTTGCAGCAGTAACACACAAATAAATTATTAAAAAATCATACATTGTGATTTCCGCATTTTTTCTTTTAGATTATCTCTCTCACAGTGGACATGCACCTAAGATGAAAATTTCAGACCCCTCCATGATTTCTAAGAGGGAAAACTTGCAAATTCACAGTTTGTTCAAATACTTATTTTCTTCACTGTGTCTCTGAATATCTGAAATCCTTAATTTCATATTAGAATAATTAATTTCAATATATTACTATTATTACTATTTAAACAGGATCAGTATTAAAACAAAACGTTTTGAAATGTGTCACTTTACATGAAATGTAAAATAAAATAGGTGTATTTTCAATACAAGGGCCACATTTGGCTCACATGCAGTTTACCAGTGGCGACAGTAAGCTAGCAGTGCCATTTCTCAGCCAAAAGTGATCCACATCTGTATACTATCTGGGAATGTTCAGTCTGTGAAATTTTGTAGATGTTTCTAAAATGTTCTTTTTGAACATTTTATGTGGGGTTAGGGGCATCGTAATGGGGGGGGATTGGAGGGGTGGGGTGAGTGAGACTAAGATACCAGTGCCCAAAGTGGGGAGAGGGTCCTTGAGGAGTGTGGAATTTTATTTTCCTTTAAATATTAAAGGAAATATTCAATAATAGAAGTGGGACCCTGGGCACTGCTTGTGCATAGGGCCCAGAATTTGGTGCTATGCTCCTGTGTGGGGTGCCAATAATCCAAATTTTACCCCTCCAATCTTCAAGTGCAGTTGGGGGTGCCCTTATTGTGAATTGTAAATATAAGACATGTTCAATGTTTACAACTCAGTACCCTGTAGTGTGAGGTTTGGACACCACATTGACATCATTCCTGAAAGACCGTCAACTTATTGGAGTCAAGCTGAAGAGAACATGTCACTGTTTACAAAACTTAAAATCATAGTGGTTAAATTCCAAGCAAGCTGGACAACAATATGAGTGTCTTTGTAATGTGAACTGTTATGTTTCATCCATGTACTTTTCTTTGTCATGGCTTTTTTTCTCAATAGAAACAAGCTGTTGGTCGAGTGTCTTACTCAATAAAGTATATAGAGTTTCAGGTCAGGATAAATGGTGTAGTGGAAATAACAATGATTAAGGACAGAAAAATCGGGGAAAACTTTCTTAATTTAGGGGTGTCTCACATTTTTAACATCATTTACAACTTTTTACCTGTAGTGTGAATCAGGCTTTACCTGTGTGCTAAGGTAACTGCAATTTAGTAGATACTGTGAATGTGTGATGTAGCAGCTTTTTAAAGCAGCATGGCAGATGTTGCTGATGTTTACTTCATTTCAGACAAAACAAGATATGACTTGTCAATTTTCTGAAATTATATTACGGCCAACTGTACTTCCCCTGTGTCAGAAACAACCAGCTGCTGCAGTGGATGTGGTGCTGTTATGATTTAATAGGCACAACAGCATTGCTGGGGGTTTAACAATTGTGTACACCTTGCAGATATGCAGTTGGAGCTCATCTTTTGATGCACAGTTTGTTTTCAGTCCCAATCGCTCTTCATGAATGGTCAATTTCTAACCACAGGATGTTTTTGGTTGGCAGGCTATATTCATCTCAGCAGTGATATTGACATTTGTAAAAAAAATCCAGCAACACTGCTGTGCTTGATACAAATGTAACATCACCCCACAGATTATCATTCCACTATCATAAAAAGTGCTTTTTTTGCACTGTGAATGAATTAGGTTAATTTTGAAAGAAGTAAAGACTTTTTGAAAATTTGACCTCTACCTATATACCATCCAGTCTGTGAACACACATACACATACTAGAACAAACACACTAGGGGGTGCTGCCCAGAGCAGTGGACAACCACATAATTTACATAGCCCGGGCAGCAATTGAGGGCCACATGCCTTCCTCAGTTGGTACTTCAGCTGTGTTCTTCTGCTCCCAAGGCTGCTTCTGTAAATGTCAGGCTATGGCTTTAGGCCATTGTGTCCTATGTTTTGCATTGTCATTCATTTATCATTCAGTGTTGGTACTAGCAGAACTACTTTATAAAAAAGATTTTAACAAGAAATAGACTGTACTGACAGCAGTAAGGTATGCTTGTTATTCAACTCTCAAAATGGCAGAGCTGTATAATGTCTTGAGTTCCCCAAAACACTTGCTATGTCTACCTGATCATCGCATCTAGGACAGAGCCAGAATTTGTTGTTTTTTAAATTCAGTCTGACACTAAATGTGTACTTCTTCATTTCTATATTATTACAGAACTCTATATAAAATCTCTATTACATTATAACAGTAAAATGAGTTTTGTATTTCTACACTTTGTCAATTTTCTCAGCTCCAATATTTTGCTTGTAATATACACTTTGTTACCAGTACAAACAGTTAGTGACCAATTCTACTTTAAGCAAAGTAGGCAGGGTCATTATAAGAGTCAGATGGGCTAGTTGCAACAGTAACTAAAAGTCTGGTGAATCCAAAATCCAAAATTCATTCATTGCATTTCTTACAAAAATGATGAAAATGCATAAAAATCTTAAGTATTCTAATGAATGTGGTAGATATTAGTAAAAACAGGCTGTGCAAATTGTTATTTTTGACTTCACCATATATGAGAATTGTGAAATTAATTTTCAGCTTCAGTTCAGTTTTGGGTGGCACAGTCACCTCTCAGCACAGAGGTCTTAGGTTCGAGTCCACATCTGAGCGGAGTTTCCATGTTCTCCCTGTGTCTGCGTGGGTTTCCTCTGGGGACTCCAGTTTCCTCCCACAGTCCAAAAACATAGAGATCAGGTGAATTAGCCACTCTAAAATTACCCTGGTGTGTGTATGAATGTGTACGTATGCTTCTCGCCGGTGTGTGTATATGAAGTGTGTTGATTGTAAACCATCCTTGGGTGTCTAGAAAGGCGCTATATAAGTGTAATGTGTATGTATGTATGTAGTTTTCATTTCTATGGCATTTACAGTATGTTTATGATGAATATAATTACTTACATATTGCCTACTTCAGTATTTGTTTTGAGTGCTTAGTTGTAACACTGTTTCAATTAACTTAAAAAATACAACAGAAGAAATAATAAATAGCAGGCTCAGAAACTAGTACAGATCCAGAGCAGATCAATAATTTGGCAATTTTGAGGAATGAAGAGCAGTGGGGGGTAAAGATGTAAGGGGTCTGAGATGTAAAAATAGTCCCCCTCCAGGAGCTCCAGCACAACATACTAGAGATGCAGGTTGGATTTAAACAAAGGCACCTCATAGTCAGGAGAATCCCCAGCCTCCAAAGGCAGAGGGGTATACCTTAGAGAGACTGCCTCGACTAAGGGAGCAGGGATCACCACTCTAGGATGAGAGATATGGAAAGAGGTTGACATATGGAAAGTATTAGACAATCACAGTCCATATATTACATCATTAATCCATTGCAATAAGTTAGAGTCCAGTAAAATGAGAACTGAACTTTTTACAGGTAAGCTAGAAGGTGAAATCACTTATAGACAGCCAAACCCTGTTTCTGAGCTAAAACTCCAGAGCATTGTGACAACCTGTTCCTTATGATGTTCTTTTGTGTGATCCAGATGCACATGTGCAGCTCTCCAGAGACTGCTACACATACACACTAACAATGTCAAAACAGGGATTCAACCATAGTGTCAGATGTGAGGAAAGTGGGTTCAGATGCCAGGTTAGGAGTTTTATTATTGGCTTATACTGAACAGCAGAGTATGTTCCTTATAGCATGAAATACTTTTCAGCAAGGAGGCTGGTAATACACTGATGCCCTGTTCCCACAGCCGTGTAAGCTTCTACTCACATCTCGTGTCTAAGACTTTGCGGCATATATGGTACTGGGACAGTTAGAAGGGTAGGCTTATTGGTCATGTGCAAAATCACTACTGAAAACTAAATGCAGCTCACAAATGCAATAGCTTCAGAGAAGATCCTATCAAAACAACGAACATGCAGAGTGTTTGACACGTACGTATTATGGTTTGGATTAGAGTTAGGATTGAAGTTAGGTTTAGACAGCACCTTGGTTAGCAACCAACTGCACTTGTATCTTAAAGACAGTGCTGCCTTCAACAGTTTTGAGTAGCAATTGTGCACAGGAGCAGGCTTCTTCTTCTGCACTTTGTGGCTTCTTTCATCAATCTTCCACACAATCGGTGCTGTAAAGTCAAAATGTAGCAAAATGGTTAAGGGCAACTTCTGGTCAATTACCACTTTGTGCACACAAGACAAAGCATCAGCCCTGGTATTCCGTGAACAGGGCCATTGTGAAAAAAAGAGTAAAGAGAAAGAAGAATATAAAGTCAAAGTGAATAAAAACAGTGCCCATCTAGCTTGACATTGAGGGTCTTTTAGCTAAGAACAGATAATTAAAGTTTTTATGGCTCTTTAATGCCAGAAATGGCACCTGAACTCCTTGAGCCATTGTCTCTACTCAAGAGTCATTTTGATGTCCAGTGGTCGCTTTTGCCAATGTCATAGTTTAGTTCTGCAGGTGACAGTTTCCTAGAGAAGTAGATGCATGGGTACAGTTTTTTTGAGGGAGGTTGGGGGATCATTATCTCTGGAAAAGGACAGCTCCTCTGCCTTCCACCTGTACCACAATTGGCAAGATGGGATCTGGGTGTTTGAGAAGGGGGGGGGGGGACTCCTATAGTCCACAAGTCCTTTATAACTTCTTTGGACTTCTCTTGAGAAGAGACATGAGTCAGGCTACAACAGTGCTGAAGTTACACATTTTTAACTTTTATAAAAAAAAAACTGGAGAAGCTCAGAAAAGACTACAGTTCTTCAAATGGAATGGGTTTGGACCAGGTATCATCTACCAGGCTCAATGTTATAGCCAAGAAAAGTGATGGATCTTTGAACAAACCTTCAAATTTCAGCTTGCACGTGAAATCGAGTCACTGTAGCAACCTCCCAACATGTTTGAAATGCTCTTTCCATTATGAGTAGTGCATTAGTATGTACTGTATCTAGGTATACTGTCATGAAATGCTCATGTCCCCAAACACCTAATTAATGAAAAACTGGAAAACAGAGGATGAGATGTTCTTACTAAAACTAAGCTTTCCAATTGTCCCCATCTTTAATGTGAATTTTGGTGAAAATCTATCTATTCAATGGTTGCTGGAACCAGAGGAAATGAGCCATTGTGCTTAAGATGACTGTCATTGAATCACCTAATCAGGACCTTAAACCTGCACATGTCAGTGGAAGGTCTGATAAACTCTTGTTTGAGCCCCAGCAGCAGAAATTAAACTTTGGCTTTATACAATACTTGGAAATGCATGTTGGGGACCATCTTATGATTACATTCCTGGACTAGGAAATGGAGGGTTCTGAGATCTAGGTCAAGGAAGTCCTAAGCTATTCTGGTAGACAGGCATTTTTGTGTGATTAAAAGGTGTGAGCGCTCTTGTTTGGCAGCTCTCACTGTAATGAGCATTGGGCGAGTGATGTGTGTTTCAATTTCTTTCCCCACCATCTTATAATCCCCTGTTTGGATTTAGATCTTCAATCTCTCCACTGCTTCTTCATCGATGAAGTTCCCCACAGCTTTGAAGTCAATGAGGATGGTGGAAGTAGAAAAACTGGGGGCAATAGAGAATAATCAGAACTGTAAATGGTTTGCAGGTAAGAGATGAAGGAGGTAGATTTACCCTGTATGTGCCAGAGTCTGGCTCCTGGGGTATAGGTGAGAGACATAAGACAGCTACTGACAGCTAGGTCAGTGTTCTCACCACTTTACATGCACAGACCCATTTGATGTTGCCTCCAACTCTTACAGCAGAACAGCTGTATAATGCCTAGCTGGACTATCTAGCATGTTTTTGCAGGGAACAGGAACACTAGGTAAACAAGGATTGTGTTGACGTTTCTGTGTGTCCAAATGAGTGGCTGGTCATGAGCCGGTCACTTCAACTTGGTAATGACCTCCTCCATGAGACCCTTTCTAAAAATTTGTGGATTTGTTCCATCCACCAGGTAGAATGTAAAAATAAGCTAATTGGTTGCCCTACTTAAAGGCCAAAAATCTTTCACCTCCCTATTTACCATCTGCTGGGTGGTCAAACACATATTTAAAACTGAATGTAGGAAAAAACTCCTTTCTCTCACATGGCAATTGCCCACTCCAAGGTCCTACCTGCAAACCACAACATAAATGTCACAATTTTAGTACTGTCTAAGCAAAGTACAGTTAATAAGAGCACCTTCACACATACTGGCCATGCTGTCAAATTTATCAGGCAGAGCTAATCTCCCTTGGTTGTCTCCAGGGGCATTCATGGCAAACTAACTGCTGGGCTGCCTGTAGGAGGATTTGTATTGGTCTGCTGATGTAATGAATTTGTAATTTGCTGAACTATGCTGAACAAAATGTTCATAGGCCAATCCAAATCCTCCCGTTTCTGTTTCTGGTGGTGTTCCCCAAGTAGCCAACCTTGTCACGTAACGACAGCTAAAAGTCCTTGGGGCTGAGTTGTATCTAGTTTTCATGCTGAACCGTCTGTGCATCCATTAACAACAAAGTCTTCTGTAATAATGAGCAGACTGGATTCAACTGCAGTGGGTTTTTGAATTTAACATTCCAAGTCAAAAGAAAGGAACCATGTCCAGTAGACCAGGAAAGCCTAACAAAAATGGTCAGAAACTTGTAAACAACCACATATTTTACAAAGAGCTACTGTGGGGGTGTATATGACTCCTTTATTAGGAACAGGTGAGCTGGACAGGGCAAAACTGCTGATCAGTAGACTGGCAACACTGAGCTCTGAAGGGCAGAGGGGGCTAACCATGAGATATTTAAAAAGGATAATATCTCACGTTAGTTTGTGCCCTAATCTGCCAAAAAACCTTTGTGGGTTTTGTTTTATTGGAATATTTGTTTGCTATTTGTATTCTGTATCTACATATGTACTAATTACACCAAGACAAATATCTAGGACATGAAAATGGACTTACCTAATAAATTAAAAACAGATTCAGATTTTAATAGTGGAATGAAGTTGATCGCCTGTGTTTTTTTTTTTTTTTTTCCCTTTTTTTTCTTTGCAGAATTTGACCTTATAATATAGAGTGCTCTTTTGACCTTTTCACATCATACCACTTCGTTGAAACTTGAAAATGACCTTATTTCAAGACCCCAGTAATTGTAATTGGATTTTTGGCTTCAAATAGTTCCTTAATATGTGGAGTGGTATTTGTCTGCTATCTGCCCCCTGCTTCTGTCTATTTGGCTCTGTCTCTTCCTCTTGCTTTCCGTCTCTCGCTTTCTCTCTCCAGGCCTCAGCTCACTTTTAAACATTCCGGTCATGGTTGGGCAAGGTGCACGCTGTCAATTTTATTTATAAACCTCACTGCCCTAGTCTTTCATTCAGACAGCAGGGCTCTAACCCCCCACATCCATACGGTAAGAGGGAGAGGAGAGAGAGAGAAGAGGAGAGAGAAAGGGAGAGCCAGACACCACCCACGACTCACTGTCAAAGGAAATGCACGTACCCAGCCCTCAGCAACACGGCTGGCACGCCCACCCAATGCCTAATGACTGCACTAGAACAGCACTAGGAGGCTGGCCTGGATGGATTATCTACGGACAGTTAACATATTCACAACGTGGTTATCCACTGATCTTTTGCTGCTGAAATCAACCAAATATATCACCACTCTTGATTACATTCAGTCTATACATTGTACTCTATATGAATGAATGAATGAACGTTACACTTATATAGCGCCTTTCTAGATACCCAAGGATGCTTTACAATCATCACACTCCATTTACACACACTCAACCACACACACACACCGGCGAGAAGTGGCAGCCAATTGCACACAGCGTACTCTCAACCGGAAGCGACCGTCCACCTGGAGGACTGCATAGAGCACGAGGGGATCACCCAGGACAGAGTGCCAACCATATCTGGGCAAACATACATACATACATACACAGACATACACACCAGGGTCATTTTAGAGTATCCAATCAACCTGATCTCCCTGTTTTTGGACTGTGGGAGGAAACCAGAATTCCCGGAGGAAACCCACGCAGACACGGGGAGAACATGGAAACTCTGCACAGATGTGGACTCGAATCCAAGACCTCAGCGCTGAGAGGTGAACGTGCTAACCACTAAGCCACAGTGCCGCCAT
>BRDA01032159.1:0-17051 GCA_036984385.1 Crenuchus spilurus | reverse complement strand
TGGCCTGGATGGATTATCTACGGACAGTTAACATATTCACAACGTGGTTATCCACTGATCTTTTGCTGCTGAAATCAACCAAATATATCACCACTCTTGATTACATTCAGTCTATACATTGTACTCTATATGAATGAATGAATGAACGTTACACTTATATAGCGCCTTTCTAGATACCCAAGGATGCTTTACAATCATCACACTCCATTTACACACACTCAACCACACACACACACCGGCGAGAAGTGGCAGCCAATTGCACACAGCGTACTCTCAACCGGAAGCGACCGTCCACCTGGAGGACTGCATAGAGCATAAGGGGATCACCCAGGACAGAGTGCCAACCATATCTGGGCATACATACATTCATACACAGACATACACACCAGGGTTATTTTAGAGTATCCAATCAACCTGATCTATATATATATATATCTCCAAACATCATGCATCTATTAACACGTGCCAGTCATAGCAACATACATACATACAAACATACATACATACATTCCAACCCTACATACTCAGGAGCCTTGTCAAATTTCTCAGACTAGAATATACACAAAACAAGAAGAAGAAACTACAATTTTCAAGTGCAGAAGAAGTCTTGGTTTGCATTTTAGTAGAGACAGAATGGATAATAAATAAATACTATAAAAATAAGAATAATGATGTAAATATTCCTCCATTGCTAATTTATTTTTGTGAGGGCTTCACCAATGGCAAGGCAAAGGAGGCACATTCTCAGAGCTCCTCACTCTCTTTAGCATAACAATATTGGTTAACGACTCACAGCCAGTTGGCAACGGGGGTCCATGGACTTTTTCATTATGAAAATTTTCATAGGTTCAGTCAGTCGAGTGTTTAAGAGTCAAAACTGATATATTTATTGACCCTTCAAGGGTTAGAACTCAGAACTTTATACAAATGTTGGGCCCAATAGTATGCGATAACAAGACATGTCCTCTGACTGAACATGGGAACAGAGACGGAATTTGACCAGAAAAAAACTTCACAGCACTATTTTTTTAACTGGTTCAAACCATTTAAAATTGCAGAGTACAATCAACATTAAAATTCAACAAGAATAATTCAGGTTAACAAAACAACACTATTTCATATACTACCAACAATACACTGACCAGGACAAAAGCTCATTAGTGATTTTTTTTTTTCTATTCTATTTTTACACACTTCTCCTATAATGACTCTGGTTTACCCTCTAGGAAGTTTCCAGATAGTACACTCTATATTACCCAGAATTCCTAGCAGGTCTAGAAAGACATGCTCAGTAGGCCTGTGTTTCCTCTAAACCATCACCCACTGACCCATGCTGCAGACATGGCTCCTGAGGATTAGACAAAGGAGGCAAAACACTTACAGTGAGATCAATAAAAATGTTAAAACTATCCCATTCTATGGACAGACTCTTTTTTACTAGTGTGCGCTCCAAGTATTGAACTGTATCAGTTCAGAAGATGTTACATAAACCACATAGGCCACAGAATATTAACAAGGACGTTAACCTTTTATAAGCTTATTAAATTGTAAGACTTCCACTGGACTACAGTTGAACACTAAACTTAGTACATAATGAATTCATAGCAGGAAGAGCAGTAACTAAAAGTCAAGAGCATGTTGTCAGCATTAAAAGTGAGTATTAAGTAGATTAAAAGTTTATTATAAACATTGCTGAATTCTAAACATATTCCATGTTTATACAGCTATGTGGGGACATTAATGGGCCATCACAATTTTCACCTAGTTGGCTAACAGCAACTTAATCTTAAGCAAACACTGAAATGAACATATATATATAATGTATAACTATATACATATAGTCAGATATTGTCAGATTGCCCATGGGGGCAAGCCGTGGCTTGACAGTTATGTCTTATCTTGGAACCGGAAGGTTGTCCGGTTTGATCCATGGGCAGGTCATGACTGAAGTGCCCTTAAGCAAGATCAAATTCTGGTATGTGTAGCCACATTGGCAAAATGTTGAGTCTATTCTAGATATACCCCCAATTTCAAAAAAGTAAAATGTAAATAACAGAATGCAATGATTTGCAAATCTTATGGACCCACATTTTATTCACAATAGAACAGATTTTGAAAGTGAGAGATTTTACCATTTCAGATAAGTTACTCATTTAAAACTTAATGGCAGCAACTCAAGTTGGAAAATGAGCAACAAAAGGCTGGAAAAGTCGTAGTAATAAAACAGCTGGAGGACCAATTTGCAACTAAGTTACATGACTGGGTATAAAAGGAACATTTTAGAGAGGAGGCAGAGCTTCTCAGAAGCAAAGATGCACAGAGGTTCACCAATTTGTCGAAAAACTGCATCTGAAAATTGTGGAACAGTTTTTGAAAAATTATCCTTAACATATCCCACCATCTACAGTACACAATTTCATCAAAAGATTTAGAGAATCTGGAGACATCCCTTTACTCAAGGGACAAGGCTGATGGTCAATATTGGATGTTTATCTTCAGGTTTTCATGTGGAACTGCATTAAAGTGTACGGTGGCACGGTGGCTTAGTGGTTAGCACGTTCGCCTCTCAGCACTGAGGTCTTGGGTTCGAGTCCGCATCTGAGCGGAGTTTCCATGTTCTCCCCGTGTCCGCGTGGGTTTCCTCCGGGGTCTCCGGTTTCCTCCCACAGTCCAAAAACATGGAGATCAGGTGAATTGGCTACTCTAAAAATTACCCTGGTGTGTATGTCTGTGTATGAATGTATGTATATATGTATGTATACCCAGATATGGTTGGCACTCTGTCCTGGGTGATCCCCCTAGTGCTCGATGCAGTCCTCCAGGTGGACGGTCGCTTCCGGTTGAGAGTACGCTGTGCGCGATTAGGCTGCCGCTTCTCACCGGTGTTTGTGGTTGAGTGTGTGTAAATGGAGTGTGTTGATTGTAAAGCGTCCTTGGGTATCTAGAAAGGCGCTATATAAGTGTAACGTTCCTTCCTTCCTTCCTAAAGTCATGATTTTGTAGTACAGATAATTTAATGGGCTCAGGAACACTTCCAAAAATCACTGTCTATGACTACAGATTGTTCTGCAATCAACAAATTAAAGTTATATTGTGCAAAAAAGCCATATGTTAACATGATCCAGAAATGCTGCCGTAATTGCTGAGATAAAACAAGTTTAAAATGGATTGAGGCTAGATGGGCAACTGTTCTGTGGTCAGATGAATCAAAATTTTAAAAAATTCAATTTGGAAAAGACAAAAGCCATGTCCTGTGGAGTTGAGGACTGGGACCATCCAGCTTGTTGCACAGTCCAAATGTCTGCATTTCAGATGATAAGGGTTTGCTTTAGTGTCTGTGACATGGGCAGGTTTATATATCGAGGTTAAATAAAACATTTGTTCCCATCCACACAGTGTTTCTTTCACAAAAGGCCTTGCATATTTTAGCAAGACAATGCTAAACCACATACTGCACACAATGGCATGGCTTCACAAAAGAAGAGTCCAGGTGCTGAACTGGCCCACTTGCAGTCAAGACATTTCACCAATAGAAAACATTTGGTTGGATGGGTTGTTTGTCCAGGGAACTAAACAGGCTACTGCATCTGGCTAAATTCCAGCAATTTGTATCTTTATTTTCCAGATGTTTACTGTTGTTAAAAGAAGAGGGGATATTACAAAATGGTAGGCAAGGTGTTGTCTCAACTTTTTTTGAGATGCGTTGCTGGCATTAAGTTCTAAATTAGATCATATTTTTTATGAAATTGTTAAATGTCTCACTTTCAGCATCTGATATCTGCTCTATGCTTTATTGTGAATAAAATATGGGTCTATGAGATATTAGCAAATCATTGCATTCTGTTTTTATTTACATTTATGTACATTTTACTCAGCATCCCAACATTTTTGAAATTGGGGTTATTTATATGCATCTTCTCAGAACTATAAATAAGCTTATACTTCTGAGCATACTATACTGACAGTCCATCTTTTCAGCATTCATGTGTGAGATGAGTGCAGCACTGAGGGCTCATGAGGTTAGACGCAGAATGGCATTGAGCTTAGATACAGGCCAAAAATGACTATGTGCTCAGTAGAGAAGTGTAAGGAGATGCACAGAGTTCTTTTGAATAAATGATGCACATAACACGGGTGCAGGAATCAATCGGAAGTATTAGTCTGACTTAATGGAAACAATAGCATGTGTCTACATATTTTGCAATTTTACACTCCTGTCTGAGAACCACCACACACATACAGAAGATGTATACATTTATGCTGCTGCTGCAAGTTATATCTTATGTCTCAGTAAATGTACTGCATGATTCACCATCCAAGACCTGTTTACAACATAATTTGATACACCAGGCAGTATCATCTCTTTTAAAGACCTCATTGAGGCATGATTTTTTACAATTTACTATGCCTTACTTGGCCTCACAGCACTTCAGTAGTGATAGGTAGCATTTAAAAATGGTGATTCATTGCTTAGATCACATATTCATTAGTCAACTCATGCGAAGGAGTTGCACTGTAGTTTGTTATGCATGGATAAAAGTTTCCCAAATTGTGTAACCACAGCAACTACGGACAGATAATCGGATCTTCATACTCATAGTACACCTCTGTCCTGTGGGGTTGAATGCTGCTGTTGGGGTAGTTGAAGCAAAGCTTTGGTGCATAACATTGAATCCAACCTTGCCAACACATTTCTCTTCTGCCACAGAGTCACTGCCTGGGGTCCAGCAGTCGTCCTACTCACTGCTCACTTAGCACAGAGACAGCCACGCATTCCCATGGAACAGATACACCATGCACCCCCAAGCTTATACCCTCCAAATGGAGCAATTCACAGATGCATGCTAAGAGACACTGAGTCAGATTTATAGCTGAACTAAGCAAGTCAACATGGGATTAACCCTCTTAAAGTCCCAACAGGTTACATCACATTCCCCTGCAGGCAGATAAAGTAATGTAAACTACTGATTTTTTTTGTATAAGACACACATGAGTGTTATATTAAATGTTATTATCTTTAAGACTTTGGCTTTACACCTTCTGCAGTGAATATAATTTTTAATATTTTAAATTAAATATACCCCAAAATAACTGGATAACTAAATATAAGAAATATAAAAAAATCCTGTCTTGTTCTTTGTAGACATTAACATCCATATTTGGTTGTCTATAGTCTTAGATTCTAATATGAGAATTGTGTAAACAATGATGGTACAAAGTGTGACATATTCTCATGACTAAATAACTATCACAAACCAAACAAAATTCAAAAAGAAGCTCAGTGAATAAACAACATTCAAACACACTGAGTGTAGCATTACAAACTCAAGACAGTTTTCAACATTCAACATAATCAGTTACTTATGAGAGCTGTCCTGTATTGTGAGAAAAGAATGCCTAGGGCCTTTGTTGTTTGAGGAAGAGAAACGAAAGGCACAAATTAGCTACATATCTGGAGTCAGAAGTCTTTGAATTGAAACAACAGGTGTGCAACCTCTCTGTACTACTATACTCAGATCTTATTTTTAGTAATCATATTAAATCACTTTTTATCACCTCAAGAACACCAAAAAGAGATTTTCTGACTAAACCAGATCTGGAGAAACTAATCAATGTCTTTAATTCTAGCAGGATTGATTATTGTAATGGTCTCCTTCTCCTAACTGGACTTCCAATTAAACACAAAAAAAGACAATTAAACAGCTTGAGTTGATTCAAAATACAGCTGCAAGAGTTCTCACTAGGAGCAGAGGAAGAGAACACATTACCCCCCCCCCACTCTTAAATCCTTACACTGACTTCCAATATGTTATAGAATACATTTTAAGGTTCTTTTACTGGTCTATAAATCAGTTAATGGTATGGAACCAGCATACTTATCTGATATGCTGCAGAGATGTGAGCCGACTAGAACTCTCAGATCACTATTAACCAGTCAGTTAGTCCTGCCTAAGATAAAGACTAAACATAGATAAGCAGCATTTAGTTATTGGAAATAGTTTACAGAAAACATTACAAGAGCCACTTTTAAATCCAGCTTAAAAATGTTTCTATTTGTGCAGTTTTCAGTTTTTAAAACAGTTTTTTTACCACTTTTGTTCTGTTATGGCAATGCTATCTGTTTATTTTAAAATAATTTTTTTCTTCTTTAAATCTATTATTTTTTATTTATTGTTTTCTGTTTAGTATTTTTTGTTTTCAATTTTATGCTGATTCACCTTTTTATGCTGATTTCAACCTTTTTTCTTGTAATCACATTCATTTGTATTTGTATTTTTTAGTGTTTAAATCAGTTTGAAAGATTGTGGTGTATGAAAAGTGCTATAAAAATAAATTTCATATTCTCATGACTAAATAACTACTACAAACCAAACAAAATTCAAAAAGAAGCTCAGTGAATAAACAACATTCAAACACACTAAGTGTAGCATTACAAACTCAAGACAGTTTTCAACACTGACTAACTTAATCAGTTACTTATGAGAGCTGTCCTGTATTATGAAAATAAATTTGCCTTGCTATATAAATGGTAAGTAAGGTAGACTGAGTTGGGCTGGAAATAGTAGCTCCAATAAAGAACATATTTTTACCTGCCTCTCTCCCTTTGGGCAAAAACTAAAGATAAACATCATTACCACTGTTGATTTTGTGAATAAGACAGATGTTTTACTACCACATAACCCACATTAATCATTTATGACAAAATTATTACAACAGACAATGTCTTATAGGTTAGCCTCTGTTAGTAATTTAGCTTTGGCTATCAAGTTTCCTCAGGCTCAGTGATACAGCAACCATTAAAACAGGATGTATAAAGAATAGTTTTCTAAAAGCTAGACTGTGAGGACAGGAAGGGTAAAGTTTTGTGCAGTCTTTTTCCCAAGACTAGGGAAATCACTTTATATCAAGTGGAGAGAAGCTACATCAAAGTTCATTTACTCTTTGGGCTGTGACAGGTTTAAGCTTCAATCCTTTAAGCATTTAAACATATACATTTGTCATATACTAATGCACATATTAAAGCAATAGTTCATTCACCAAATTTTCCACTTACCTCCAATGTAGTCTATCAGCGAATACATGTTTAGAGCCCAAATTTTCCTTCTTTATTTTACAACTGAAGCTGCAAGGCTAATAAAGGTTGCATTAAAAATGTTATACCCAGTTATTCCCATCAACATTACATCAACTAAACTTTTATCTACCTGCTGAAACTACATCTAGATCTTAAGTAAGGTCTTGGAGACTAGTCATTGTCATTTAGGACACTGTATTACTTACTGTGGAATTTTGAATAAAAGTTCATATTAAAAGGATTTAAAACTCTTAATTTTTGTAGTAATGTTTCTGTTTGGCATTAGGAGAAATTTTGTACTGTCTCTATCTAGTGCCTAGCTTTCTAAATGGTGCTAACACTAACTAGCACAATAACAACACACACAAGTTTGAATATTATGACAAACAGAATATTATCTCCTAAATATAACCAGATAATGAAATTGAATGTGTAAATTGTTTAGTTTGGTACTATTATGCACACTAGCTTACAAGCTAACAAGCTTGGAGTCTAACAGTTAGCTAGCTAGTTAGCTAATGTAGCTATCAACATAACAGCTAACTTTACATTTAATTATTATCAGGAAAATTATGTCAATTTGCATCACAAAATGGCTCTAAATGAACATAATGTTCCAAAATATTGAGTAAGTTTTCTTACTGAAGTAAAATAGTGAAGAAGGTCTGTACTCAGATCTTCTCAAAATGTTTTAGAAGTAAATTCTGGTAAAATTCAGGTTTAAGTGTCATAATTTTCTCACTGTGGAAGATGTAGATTAGCTAGATAAAGATGTCGGGTAGTCACATCTGACAAACTTCTTTTTTAGTGCAAAATATACTGTCAATCATTTAACTTAATAGTAGATATCAGACATATTATAGTTTTAAAGAACTTATCAATGTCAATAATGTTTAAAGGTACAGTATGCAATATTTTGGATTATCTTTTAGCAGAATTTAAGATAATCACTAATAAAAATGATTAAAAACACATCTAATCATTATAAACTAAGAAGTCTTTTGATTATTTTACCTTAGAATAAGCTGTTTATATCTACATTGATCGCGGGTCGAACACCAACTGAGGCCTCCATGTTGCATTGCCATGTTTCTACAGTAGTTCGAAAAGGATAAACGAGGCTAGCAAACTGAAAAACCATTTGTGTTGTAATGACGAATTGGCCACTCAAATTCGAAGGCGCTGTAGCTTTGTTTTACCATTGGCTGAAATAAAACAGGAAAAGAAGAAGAAATACACATATACCTCAATGAAAGAAGAAAAACATGGAGGAGAAGCAAGAAGCATTTTGGTTTATTTGTTAAGATGTCGAAACATTCTTATGCTCGACAAGAAGAGAAAACACAACTTCAATTGTCAAAAAAAACGAAAACATGATGAAGCTTAGCTTCATATTCGTGCAGAGTTTTTCCCCCATTCCACCTTAAATGGTGCTGCAGGACATTGTAGCGCATTGGATCTGAACACTACTGCTTGGACGCTATACTGCAGCATTTAAGGTAGAACGGGAGATTCGTAGCTGCGTGCTAGTTCACGAGCTTACCTAATATGAGCTTGTTGTGTGAACTGTTAGATTTAGCCAAGCTAACACACTGAGAGAGCTGACATTATGGCTCTGAGGGTCTAAAAATACATAACTTTATTAGAAGCTTACGTATTGGCTGAAATGTCTTCTTCAGAGCATGGCAAGCTTACCTTGACTAGAGAAAAATGTGTATCCTGCCTGCATTTCTGTCTACAGTGTCTACTGTCTACAGTGAAGCAGTTAGATGCGTTTACATTGTTACTTTGTACAGAAAACAGCTAACGTTTACAATAGCACTACTGAAGTGCAGAAAATATGTTTCGTCTGCATTGTAGCTATGATAATTTTACATATTACATTTCCTAAATTTCTAATTAAAATTTATCTTACCACTTGACATATAACTAGCTCTAAAGCTGCTATTAGACATCGCGTTCGGGAGTATCAAAGATTTATGAAATCTTACGGCCACCGTATAGACTCCTTCATGTTACTTCGTGCACATGTTACTTTTTTGTGTAATGCTACAGGTAAAGTATGTTCAGAGTTTACAAAAAAAAAATTAAAAGCAGTGAATTTTGTGATATTAGAAATGAGAGTGAGTCCAAAATTATCTGAACTCTGACTGTAGAAGTTTTAGTATTAGTATTAGTTTTAATCATTTTTCAGAAAAAATAAAAACATTAGCTTTTGGCAAAATTTCTCTGCTTTTCAATACACTCTCCATTTATCTAAAAGCATTAATTTCCCCTTATTAAAAATGTTTTTGGCTGAGCTGCAAGCCACTGCTGTCTTCACTTATTCATCAGGCATGATTCGCCATCCTCTTAATGCTTCTTTCAGGAGACCCAGAAAACTGTCAGCATTGATTTTCCAGCTGATGATTGACTTTTGAACTTTTTCTTGGTGGGCAATTGAGGATCGTTCTATTCCATACGCTGCTGTTTACGCTCAGGTTCATCATGTCTCATCACCAGTAATGATTCTTTTTAAGAAACATTCACCTCCCTTAGAGAATTGGTCCACATTTTGTTTGTAGATGTGCAAAGACTTCTGCAAGGAATCGTTGCATGTTGCAAATTGCATTACAAATAGTAAGTGGGGTGGCCATATTTTCTTGTGCTGCACTCATAAGTGAACTGACATATCACATTCAAACCTGCAGAGCAGTTAGTATGGAGACAGGGACCTGGTACAGAAAGCTTAGATTTGTATGACATTGCAAGAAGAACTTTTAATATAACTAAAGTGCAGATAATTTTTGACTCACCCTCGTATTATCACTCAAAACCCACTAGATCATAGAGCAGGGGAAAGGGTATGGACTGTGTGATGAATAATGGAAAATGAAAAATCTCTTTGGGATTTCTAAGGATTTCCGTCATGTCATAAGCCATCATTTTGTGAGCCACCATAGAAGGCACCTGTCTGTGGATATCAGTTCCACCACACAACTCCAAACTATGTTCACACACTCACAATACTCACAGCTGCCACTCAATGCTGTGCAATGCCAATACAGTGGTGCTTGAAAGTTTGTGAACCCTGTAGAATTTTCTATATTTCTGCATAAATGTAACCTAAAACATCATCAGGTTTTCACACAAGTCCTAAAAGTCGATAAAGAGAACCCATTTAAACAAATGAGACAAAAATAGTATACTTGAAAATGATCCAATATGATATTTGTGAGAGGCAAAAGTATGTGAATCTCTAGGGCTAGCAGTTAATTTAAAGGTGAAAATAGAGTCAGGTGTTTTCAATCAATTGGATGACAATCAGGTGTGAGTGGGCACCACATTTTTTTTAAAGATCAGGGATTTATCAAAGTCTGCACTGCAGTTTGTGGAAGTCTATCATGGCATGAACAAAGGAGATTTCTGAAGACCTCAGAAAAAGTGTTGTTGATGCTCATCAGGCTGGAAAATGTTACAAAACAAACTTAAAGAGTTTAAACTCCACCAATCCACAGTCAGACAAATTGTGTAAAAACGGAGGAAATTCAGGACCATTGTTACCCTCTCCAGGAGTGGTGCCAACAATGATCACTCAGAGAGCAAGGTGTGTAATAGTTGGTGAGGTCACAAAGGATTCCAGGGTTTCTAAGCAACTGAAGGTCTCTTTCACATTAGCTAATGTTTATGTTCATGAGTCCACCATCATGAGAACACTGAACAACAGTGGTGTGCATGGCAGGGTTGCAAGGAGAAAGTCACTGCCCTCCAGAAAGAACATTGCTGCTCATCTGCAGTTTGCTAAAGATCACGTGAACAAGCCAGAAGACTATTGGAAGAATGTTTTGTGGACAAACGAGGCCAAAATATAACTTTTTGGTTTAAATGAAAAGTGTTATATTTGGAGAAAGAAAAACACTGCATTATAGCATAAGAACCTTATCCCATCTGTGAAACATGGTGGTGGTATTTATGATGGTTAGGAGCTATTTTGCTGCATATGGGCCAGGATGCCTTGCCATCATTGATGGAACAATTAATTCTGAATTATATCAGAGAATTCTAAAGGAAAATGTCAGTCTGTCCATGCACTGAATCTCAAGAGAAGGTGGGTCATGCAGCAAGACCACAATCCTAAGCACACAAGTCATTCTGTCAAAGAATGGTTAAAGAACAGTTACCAGAAATGTCTAGTTGCAGTTATTACTGCAAAGGGGGTCACACCAGATTTGTATCATTTGCTTGGGCGTGCCTAGTCTCTGGCTACAGGGCTATAGCCTTCGGGTTTTTTTTTTTAATAGCCCCGGGTCTTTTCTCATACCAAATTCAATGTATTTAGGTAAAATTTAAACGAAACCATTGTAAAATAATAAACACATAATAATTAATTCCCTTTCTTGACTCAAGCCTACTCTTTCACACGATATGCATGAGTTGTTCACATTAACCATCATATTTCCCCTATGTTGCTAGATACTTCAGACGTCTTCTTATAAAGTATACATTTATGTAATAATCTAATCTAATATTTTTTTTCATAAGAGGCGGTGCTGACATTTTATGATTGTGACAGTAGCAGTGTCCAAATATATGAAAAAGTTTTAGAGAAAATAGCAAACTTATGGGAGCTTGAGTGATCTTGATACATGCAGTAGAGCTGAAGGTTTGAAAATGGGGTCCTTAGGAATGTAATTGATTTTGTAGTCGCCTGATTTTATTGCTTTTTATAAACATCTGACATTGGTGATGAATCTCTGGGACATATTTTGAGCAACCAAAAAAAAGTTGTAAATATTGCTCAAAACTCACTGCTTGTAGTTTTTAATACATAATACAATGTATTCTTTCATGTGGTAAAGATATTATTCAGTTAAATTATTAAATTTTTTAAATAAAGACTTGGGACTTTTCTTAGTGAGACATGTTTTTGCCAAAGTTTCAAGAGTCAGTGAACTGTAACAGCATATGTGTGCAAAATGTGTACAAACTTGAACTGTACGGTTAACTAGCAAAACTACCATTAATATGGACAACATTTGTACCATCTACTCTAAGGGTGACATCTATACCAGCAGCTGGCATAATTCTTTGTTACTGACATGACCAAACTCTTAGGAGGCAAAACTTAAGACTTATTCAAAAATGCCAATAGGTTCCCACTAGTAAATGCAACATTGGAAGGAAGGAAGGAACGTTACACTTATATAGCGCCTCTCCAGACACCCAAGGACGTTTCACAATCAACACACTCCATTTACACACACACCGGTGAGAAGCGGCAGCCAATCGCGCACAGCGTACTCTCAACCGGAAGCGACCGTCCACCTGGAGGACTGCATTGAGCACTAGGTGGATCACCCAGGACAGAGTGCCAACCATATCTGGGCATACATACATTCATACACACCAGGGTAATTATTATTTTTTAATTTTTTAATAGAGTAGCCAGTCCACCTGACTTCCATGTTTTTGGACTGTGGGAGGAAACCGGAATCCCCGGAGGAAACTCACGCAGACACGGGGAGAACATGGAAACTCCGCTCAGATGTGGACTCGAACCAAAGACCTCAGCGCTGAGAGGCGAACGTGCTAACCATTAAGCCACCGTGCGTGCCGCCCATTGTGCTGATGTTCATGTGTGCTCATCTTGTAAACCCACATAACCTGCAGGGAGCGTAAGAGACATGATGAAGCAGCAAAGCATGGGAGGAGCATGGGAAGATAAACAAAAGCACATAAAACAGAATGACGGGCAGCAAAATACAGAATATAGGACAGAATATAACAAGTATTTTCTGTCATTCAGTCATGATGATGATGAGGGTGATGATGATGATGATCGTGATGATAATGATGATGATGTCACGTATCAGCAGTGCTTGTCACCAAATGTATAACTGATCAAAATTGCCTTCTCAGATTAGTTCTTTTTATGTAGTGGGACATGATAATGGAGCTGTCTGAGCATTGCCTTATTGAATGACCCCCCGATTCAGGGCCTGGATATAGTTTTGTTTTGAGTGTTTTAGTGTAATTCACTTTTTTACTTTAAAGCAAAGCTTTCCAAAATATGAAATTAAGTGCTTTGCAGTTTACATCAAGTTCAAGACTTTGACTGGTGCTGCCAAGCTTGTCCAGAGCTTTCAAGGTCCTTTAGTATCTCTGCATGTGTGAAAACTTTCATCATTTCTAAAATGTGCTGGTTCATTAAGAGGAAAGCATCATAGTAGAACAGCTTGTCAACTCAACTACATTTAATGTAATGCATTACTAGCCTGATTTACACTTTTTACATGCGCTGTAGTGAATTTCATTGGGGTCAGATTTGTTGAAGGGTTGTCACAGCATGTGTTTTGCCTTGCGCATATCAGAACTTGATGATAGCTAGATCTCGCTGACAGCCCCTTAAAAAAGCCTCAGTAGTGTCGCATGGGAACCACAGTCCTCTTCGGGCTGCGTCCCTTTCCTTGCTGCCCCAAACCATTTCAAAAGTATAAATTGGACTCCATCGCTACCTAGAGACATTTCTGGCATCTCAAATCCAATTTTGGCCTACCTTTTCTGCCTCTTATTTGTCAGAGGGTTGTGGATTGTATTTCCTTGAACAAAATAGCTGTGACTCGCTTGGATATATTTGCTCAGTGATGCTTCAACAGGCATTTACTGTCTCTCCAGTCGGCTGCGCTGAACTAGCCTGAAGGAAGATTGCTGAGCTGAGACACTTCTAAACGTAGCCCGACATGTTAGGGCTTGTATTATTGGTGTCAGAAATATATTAGAAAGTGGAGGGAGAAGGGAAAATGTAATAAGTTCCTTTTCCCTATCGAGGTTTTGAATTCCATTGTGGTGGATATACACATATCTAGTAGTATACAATCAACATGCATACTCATTTTCCATAGCTTGTAGAAATATACGTATTAATATAATTTGAGTTACTTAAATGTAATCACATAATTCCATAAATAATTATATAATTAAATACATGAATAGATTTAAGTCTGTATTTGAAATATCTCCTTCTCTTGTTACAAAATGTGGCTATTATTGAAAGTTTAGAACAGTGTTCATTTCAAATTCATGAATTTCTGTCAAACTACAAGTGAACAATAGAAATATACAGTGTTGTGGTTGCAAAGTGATATATTGTAGTATTACAGTCTTTTATAAATACAGTATATTTTCTGAAATACATTAATGTAAGACATTACAGTCAGGTTCCATCTCAGAAGACTATCACGCCCCACCCCTGCCACGTTTCCTCAGTGCATTTGTGTTTTCTCCTGTATCTGTGACCCCGCCCTTGTCCTGCCATTGACTTTGGTTGGTTTATACATCCATGTGTTTGGTCCTGTCTCCACCCTGTGCTAAGTCATGTCTTGTTAGTGATCACAGCTGTCTAGTGTTATCATCTTTCCCTGTTTGTTGATCCCCATGTAATGATGTGTGTTATTTAAGCTGCCTGTCCTTTGTCAGTCATTGTTTGTGCCTAGTGTTACATGGTTGTGTGTATGACAGTTTCTGTTTCTGTTTTGTTTCTGTGGTCTCTGCCACAGTGTTTTGTTCCTGTTTTTTATGTTTAAATAAACCTTCACATTTGGATCTAACTCCTGCATCCTTTCTCCTCATCTCTGCCCTGCACTGTTTGTTACAAAAAAAAAAAAAAAAAAACATAATTCATTTTACTCATCTGCCATCATCTGTCAAGAGAACAATATTAATTGTGAGGCTTTAATAAAAAAGTGACTTTTTTTTGCTATTTGTGTGTGTGTACTGTGTGCTACAGTGGATAACACATAGATGAACTGTCAAAGCCTTTAGTCAAGCTAATATGAAACTTTGAAGCAATTACAAGCAACAATTGTAATAATAAAGTACATTTTTAAACCCTATTATTTATGAAACATTATTTAATTTTTAATGGAAATAAAAACATAGCAACTATAAAATATGAACAAAACCTTGGTTCAACTAACCCAGGTTATTTAATTAGTTATTTTTGAACAACATGGTGCAATAATGGAGCATTTTAAATACAATTTTGCATTTAAATACACAGTGCAAAAAGGCAAAATATACAGACTGAAAAATATACACAAGAACAAACCCCCCCACACACACAGAGAGAGAGAGAGAGGGAGAGAGATAAAACAAATTCAAAACATTATTGATTACAAATGACTGAAAAGACATGAAAATATGTATGGGTACTTACCGCTGATACAACAATAGACAGAAACAATAATTTGACCAAATAATAAAGCACTCTGCCTTAGTTTTAAGTCCTCTCTTTTAGAAAGAGCATGTATTATTGGGCTATGTGTGTGTGATATTAATAAAAAAATGTTATGTTACTTCAAAGCAACATCATGAGATAGAAGTTTAAGTAAAGAAAGATAAGAGACCACAGAAACAGACCTGACTCTGTAACATGTTTGACCTCTTTCAACAGACTAGTTTCCGGGTGAACATATTGATTTATTTTATAATGATGCTTATTGAGTTCTTGTGCACTTTGGGGCAGATTTATTAGGCAACTGCATTTTATAAAGCAAAGTAACAGTAAATAAAGTAATGAGTAAAGAAATGACTTTTTCCATGAAGTAATCTGTAAAGTAATTCCATTACAATTATGTCATGTCATGTCATGTCATACGCCGTCATCGCTTCGCGATGGTAGGCTGCACAGACGAGTCACTTCTCTCCAGTGTTGGGAACATTACTTTAAAAAAGTAATTAGTTATAGTTACTCACTACTTGTTCAAAAAAGTAACTTAGTTAATAACTGAATTACTCTATAATAAAAGTAACTCGTTACCAGGGAAAGTAACTATTTGCATTACAGTTAAAAAAAGTTATGTCAAAGAATAAGGATTTTTTTGAAAAAGCAGTTTTCATTCAGTTGAAATGAGTAGATCAGAAAGGTGTTTGTACATAACTTTTGATATTTATTGCACATAAACAGACCAGTGCAGGATAAAATCCTTTAAAATACCAAATCTTTGTAAAAAAAAAAAAAAGCAAAAGCAAAAGTAAACAGTTACACTATATAAAGTGCATTTACATCTATTAAATTAAATTAAATTCTCTCAACCTGAGACAACAGGTTTGTTCACAACAGAAGTAAACTTAATAACAAAACCGCTATAGTCTTATTCTTCAAAAATCAAGCCTTTGCTGCTTGGCGGACTTTGCTCCGAGTCCTTTGCTAGTGGACGGCTTACTTTGGTGTCAGTGTTTCTAGCCACTCACTTTGTAGCTGCGTGGGTCGTTGTGAGATGCTTTATTAAATTAGAGTTGCTTACAGTGGATGTCAACAAAGTCTTCGCCCGAGGACATAATGCACGTTTACATGCACGTTTTTGCCTTTAACCTCAATGAATTTGAAATAATGTTTATATCACCACCTTGAAAATGCGAACATTTCTGCCTCTACTCTGTTTGTTTCGTGCGTCACTGGTGTGCTTCGGCACGTGTAAAAACACTGGCTCTGATTCGCTACCATAACGCTGCCTTAGCCAATCGCTTACTGACTTAAGTTAAACAGGTGTTACACCAAGAACTGTGACCTATCAAGATCTGTGACTTCTTCTATCAAGTCACAGATCTCGATAGGTCACAGTTCTCGGTGTAACACCTGTTACTCCTCACTAGCCTGGGCAGAGGTCCGCTCCTATTACTGTTAGTATATCAATATATAGTAAAGCACTGCTTTTAATGACCAGTAACGTCAACGGCGTTGTAACGTCAGGAAAAGTAATTAATTATTTTATCCCGTTACTGACAAAATGACGTCGTTACCTAACAGCATTATTTTTAACGCCGTTATTCGCAACACTGCTTCTCTCCAATGCCATCTGTCTCTGGTTCCTTGTAGCAGGCTAGCACCTGATAATCCAGTCCATGTCTTGATGTTATCCATCCAGGTTATTATTGGTCTTCCACGTCTTCGGACTCCTTCCACAAGTCCAGTCATAACACTTCCTTCAATGCTCTC
>BRDA01032154.1:0-13436 GCA_036984385.1 Crenuchus spilurus | reverse complement strand
GGAAGCATAATGTTAACTTTCATTTTTATGCTGATGATATTCAGTTGTATCTTCCTATTAGATCCAATGACAATGGCTCTTTTATGTCTCTTAAGAATTGCATTGAGGACATTAAGAAATGGATGGCTGTTAATTTTCTTCATTTAAATGAAAGCAAAACAGAGATGATTATTTTTGGTTCCCCTCATTGCATTAGCAATGTTACCAATAACATTGGCCAATTGTCACCATGCCTTAAGTCTTCAGTGAGAAATCTTGGTGTTGTTTTTGACTCAAACCTTATCTTGGTGTTGTTTTTGACTCAAACCTTAGATTTGACAAACAAATCAACTCTGTGGTGAAAAGTAGTTTCTATCAACTCAGAAACATTGTAAAACAAGACTTTTCTCAGATTTTCTGACCTTGAGAAAGTCATTCATGCTTTTATTTCATCGCGAATAGACTATTGTAATTCTTTGTATATTGGGATTAACCAGTTCCAAACGCAACGTTTACAGCTAGTCCAGAATGCAGCATGCAAACTACTGACTGGAACCAAGAAAAGAGAACATATTACACCAGTGCTTGCCTCACTTCATTGGTTACCAGTCCAATATAGGATTCAATTTAAAGTGCTTTTAGTGGTTTTTAAAGCCCTAAGTGGACTGGCCCCGTCTTATATCACGGATTTGCTCACACCTCCAATCAGGCAACGATTTCTGAGATCTTCATCTCAGAATGTGTTAGCTGTTCCCAGGGCTCGCCTGAAACTAAAAGGTGATTGTGCATTTTCAGTGTATGCCCTGAGACTCTGGAATAGTTTACCTGCAAGTATCCGCCAAGCTACATCGCTCTCAGTTTTTAAATCAGGTCTTAAAACTCATTAATACAAACTTGCTTTTAAATGCTAATGTTTTAATGTTGTAGAGCAGTGTAGTGTAATGTCATATCTCATGTTTTATTTGTTTTATTTTAGCTTATTCTGACTTGAGTTTATTTTATTTTATTTTATTTTACATTGCTAATTTTAAGTTTATCTTGTCATGTGTGTGTGTGTAGTTTTATGTTGGTATTAGGTATGTGTGTGTACAGCACTTTGGGCAACTAAGATTGTATAAAAAGTGCTTTATAAATAAAAATTTACTTACTTACTTAACCACATAATTTTCATTCAACTTTTTAAATAACTTAAGCTCACATTATGTCCGCTTATGATCTTAATGATATTATTATTTTTTTATCTTTAGTTGTTTTGTTAATCAAGGCCAATTGTGCATCCCTACATTTGATCAATCTCTTTGTGTCTCTCAGACGTGTCTGGAGCAGCTGGAGGAGGATCCTGTATTTAATCCTCTGTGTCTGCGCTCTAGTCTCTATCCACACTTGAAGATGAGAGGCCTGCTTTCCCACCCCTATGGATCTAACCCACAGAACCAGGGTCGAGGCCAGCGCAGAGACATTGGCCGCCCAGCAGAGGGCTCCACACCACGGCAGGTCAGACGCTGTACAGCAGCTGCAGCCATTCTCTGTAACTTTTTTCTGTTCTTTCTCTATTCTAAAACAATTGATAAGCTGACTTGCATGTGCTTCGGACCTGAGACAGAAAGACAAAAATACCTCACGTAGGGACGCTGTACTGAGATTTAGAAATACCTCACTGCAGAGTGAGCGCTCTCCATCGTTTAATCTAACAGTGATTCACTCTTCTTTCTTCCTAATGTCATGGACAGCAATGAGATTTTAGCAGCTAAATGCAAATTTTAGCATAGCCAAATGTGTTACAGGCCTAAATGTGGAACTTTATATGATGTTTAGTCACCTCAGCCTAATTAGATTGCAAGGTATCAAAACAATTTAAAAGAAGTGCTTTCGTTTTTTGTGCAGCACTGGATTTGCTTATCAGTGTAAATGTAGACTACATGCACACAAAAAAATGCAAATAGGTAATGCTAAAGATTTTACAGGGACAGTACAAAGACCCTGACTACAAAGAAGCTCTGTGTGGATGACTCTGAGAGAAAGACAAAGGGTAGAAAAAGGAAGCATTGTCCTTGAGATCACTGACTAAACACTGATCTCAGTATATAAACACCCACATATAACGAAAATGGAAATGTCAAGACTGAAGGGCTCTTATTCTGATAAAGCATTGTAAACTATTTTTAAATAGCATTTGATGATGAATCACATGCTACTAGTACTATTTCATTGAAATACTGCTCATATAGCCTGTATAAATTCATTTATGGTACTGTGGCAGAATCAGTTTTATCATTTTTAAATATGTCTAACTGGCAACTTCTTACTTTTTACTGTAAAGATGTTTTCTTGGACTTATTCTGACATTATAAGGTATTATTACAAACAAAAGCATACCTACTGCAAAGATACGTAGTTTAAAAATAGTTTTGACCCAGTAATATGTTATTGGAAAGGTGTGACCCCCTTGTTTTGCTCTCTCTAACTCCAGCAGGGACGTGTGAGAGCTACTGTAGCCCCTCTTGCACCTAACCCCACGGGAAAGATGTCACGCCCACGTCTGACCCTGAGCCACTGCCGCACCCGTGCCCCAGCCCTCTGCCTGCTGGACGATGACGAGGATGAGAACTGATGAAATGAAAAGTGCTGTAGGAGAGAAGTACTGTATTACTGAAACTGTTGGTAAACAGTATGCTAACACCTGCATGACAGTGCTTTGGGTTAAACTATGTTTAGTATATATGGCTAATATGCTGCTGGGTTATTTGCATAAGGTGTAAAACCATGACTGCAACACAAAGGTCAGACAGGTATCCTGTTACTCCTCAGGTATCTTGTTTGTTTTATTTCACGGGTTGATTAGTTAAAGACATTACATCTATAAGACTTATTTTTTACACGTCTTACAGATGGAACTGCATACTGAGCCAAGAGGGTGAGGTGAGGGGGTACACAATTACAACTGTGCATCTTCAAACATATCTAAACGTGCTAACAATTTCAGTATTAAGTCAGTACTGCAGAGAGAATGCCTATTAATCATTTAAATATTTCCTAAAAACCACAAGCCTCAGTTCAATTAATTAGTTTCTGTAACCTTCAGGTTTATGGTTGGTCAGTGCAAAATGGCAGCTTTACAATGGAGCACACACCAACTGTTTATCTCTCCACAGCTGTAAGGCATTATTGAGCAGATAAAACAGCTCATTCTTCCCCAAAAGACTCCAAAAACAGCATTAAGCACTGTTACCGCCTATATTTCAGATGGCCAGAAGACATAAAACGAAGCTGTTTTGTTTCTTAAACACCCGCAATTTGAAGCAGTTCTCACAGTGCTTAATTAGTATGATTTCACATTCAGTGTTTTACTGCTGGGCTGTTTGCTTTAACAGTGACTTGACCACAACAGGGAATTCTCAAAGATCTGTTCAGATGAGAAAATAAGCAAAGAAAACCACAAAAAACGGTTTAAAGACAAAAGAGATGGAAAGCTGGTGAAGAGAAAATGAGTACAAGAGAGAGTACAGCTCTTTTCAGTTTGCTGTACATACTGAAAGGGTCCATCTGTGAAATAAAGCATAAAGCCTGTACAACAGCCCTCAAAGAAACACACTGTACTCAGCTGATGGGAAATTCAGCACAAGGCCTCAGTGAGAGATAGTGAAAGAGAAAGAGCTCTGTTCAGGCCAGGGGCAATAAGGCCTGGCTTTGGAGGCGTTGGTATAGGGTCTGGGGCACGGACTAGAGAGAAAAGTGTCCTGAAACCAAACTGAGGTCAGGACTGTGGTGTTACTCAATAGCGCTCTATGACCAAGGTCTATCAGAGTTGCTTCATTAAGACTTCTGCCATTCCACCCACCTAACACCGCCTACATCCTGGCGCTGTGACATCATTTTAGTGTTAAAACATTATGCAAGAATCTGTTCAAATTCATTTTTGAGTTTACGGTTTGAGTATTGGTTTCCTGTTACATATACTTAGTCTTAAAAAAGGCATGGACTGTTTTTATAGTTGCGCTAAGTGCATGCCCTGCCTAAAATGTGTTCACACCTTTATCTAACTAATGACCCAAACATGTGTTCTCTCCTGGGCCAGACAGACTGTTGGACTGTAATGTCTGTGCAGTGTTATTTAAAACCCCATTCAAACTCAACAACAACATTATTCCCATTGAAGTAATTCTACAAATCAACTGAAATCTTGCACAGATTGAGACAATGGGCCTGGGCGTTATCCTCAGGGACAAAAGCCATGCAGGCAATTTTTATTCTAGGAGTCTGATACATTAAAACAAACAGCTTTCCTCTCTCAGAACACTGAATACAGTATACAATACAAGAGCCTTGTGTAATTGTTACTGTTCAGTCTGTTCACTTGGGTTTTCATGCATGTCACTGTAAAATATGACATTTATTCAATGTTAAATTCTGATTCAAAGCTATTTACATGTATTTATGCTGGTGCTGAGTCTGTTAGCAGGATTTATAAATTAATAAAGAAAAAAAAACTTATGTAGAATGAGCAGTTTGAGTTCATTTTCACACAAACAGGCCCGCTCAGTTCATCTCCAAGGAACTCTGTGTCATAACGGCTGGCGTCTGTGTGAAAAACAGAGACAAAATCTGGCAGAGACCAGAGGCACTGATGCCGTTTCCATAAATAGGAATGATTAGCTTCTGGCAATAACATTGTTTTTTATGAAATAGATTTTCCAGCTTTCCACAAGCTTTCACTTATAAAATATCCTATCAGTGTAACTGCACCCTAAGTCTAAAATCCAAATATCAGATCCACATATGTGCAGATTACCTAATGAAGTATTAAATTCACTTACCTGTAGATGTGAATGATCAGTAACTCAACTGAGACAACTATATACTATAGTCAGAAACTTCAGAAAAGTGATCACATAAAATTTTCTCCGTGATTAAATACAGTAGCATATAAAAAAATAGAATATTGTGTTGATAATTAAAAAAGGTAAATTCATTTTATACTGAACAAAAATATAACCACAAGACTTTAGATTTTGCTCCTATTTTTCATGAGTTTTCTCATATAATACAGTGGTACCTTGAGATATGAGTTTAATTTGTTCTGTAACAGAGTTTGTAAGTCAGTCAACTCGTATATCAAACAAATTTCTCCCATTTAAAATAACTGAAATAGATTTAATACGTTCCAGCCCTGTGAAACATCCCCAAACCATCCTAAATTATGGACAAAAAGACATGTTTTGAATTAGATTAGATTGCCAATGCATAACAAAATATTTAAATTTCAGATTTCAATAAATATTAATGTAAAATCATTTTTAGGGAATTCTCACTGTAGCATTTTAAATATGTGGGGAATTCGATGCGCACGGTACTGTGTATTACAGATGCATAGTGCATGCTGTACAGTAAAATCTCTCTTCTCCCATTTCACTTCAGCATCCGACTGCTGCCAAGAAATTCAGCAACTGACTGAAGAATGGGATGTCATGGTTCGTTCTTTGCTGTTCAGTACAAAACGGTTTTCACTCAGAAGCATCAGCAAGTCTACATATCTATGTTCAGGGCCGGCGTTCGCATACGCAGATCACTGGTCTGCACGAAATAATATTAACAGTATTTTACATAATTACTGTATGTAGGTTATCAAAATGATCTAGATTTAGGAGTTTAAAGCATTTTTACAATCAAATTTTGTACATGATTAATGTATGTATGTTATTAAAATTAAATAGCTTTAAGAGTTTAAAACATTTTTACTATCGATTTTTTTTTTCAAAAAGTATGCAGGAATGAGTACAGCACACGAGATTGGACTTGATTCTGAGGGTAACACGTGAGAAAAAATTAGATGCAGGTGTTGTGCTGCCCATAATGGACCTTTGTGCCAACGTGCCAACTAGCAGCAGCCACTCGTATCTTGGAATTTTACTCAGATCTTGAACAAAAATACAGACGGAGTCGCAGCTCATATCTTAAAAAATTTGTATGTTGGTCTGCTCGTATCCCAAGGTACCACTGTACATACTAATGCATCTCAAAAAATTAGAACATTTTGTTCATAATTTAATTCTTAAAGATTAACTGTCACATTTTATATTAATTACATGTAAAGTGATGTCCAATATTGTACATTCATTACATGTGATATACATTTTTTATGTTAATACTGTTTAAATAGTAATTTACTCCAAATAAGATATAGTCTAATTCTAATAATCTGAGATTCTGGATTTGTGATTTTCATGAGCTATAAGTGATACTGATCAACAGTACAATGAAAAAGGCTCTAAATATATCTCATTACATGTAATGAATGCATTCTGAACAAAAGTATAAATGCAACATTTTTGTTTTTGCTCCCGTTTGTCATGAGCTGAACTCAAATATCTTAAGACATTTTCTATGTACACAAAATGCCATTTTCTCTCAAAAATTGTTTGCAAATGTGTCTAAGTCTGTGTTAGTGAGCACTTCTCCTTTGCAGAGTTAATCCATCCATCTTACAGGTGTGGCATATCAAGATGCTGATTAGACAGCATGATTACTGCACAGGTGTGTCTTAGTCTGGCCACAATAAAAGGCCACTCTAAACTGCACAATGCCATAGATGTCAAGTTTTGAGTTCACGTGCAATTACATGTGATTAAAATAAAATGACAAAAGTTATGAACACAATACTCTAATTTTTGGAGCTGCACTAGTATGCATTAACATGTGAGAAAACAAAAATAGTCGAAAGATTAAATGATTAGAAGCATTTACAGGTAACAGCTGTACTTCTGCTCTGCTATTTTGAGAACTACGATACAGTTCTGTTTTTCCCCCAGTTATCCAAGCATACAGAGGGGGTGGAATGAAAACAGAAATGGAACATTCTAGAAAAAGGGAAGTCAAGCGAGATGAGAAATACATTCCAAGTGCAACCTTTTTTATAGGGTACAAAATGCCAAAACTGAAACCACCGAAAACGTTACCAATTAAATTAACACTATTTAAAGCTTTTGTGGTTAAAACAGCCTCATTTTGCAGCTGCCTTCACTTCTGCCATGAAATCAAGATCAACTAGAATTGCACAGTGAACTGTGTGCAATCTGATTGGTATCAGCCTCCCAAAAGTGGAAATCAGAATCCCCTCTGATATTAGGAATAAAAAGCTGCAGATGTGTTAGAAGCTGAGTGAACTGACTGTTTAACACTAGAGAATATAACAGTCACTGAGTAAGGTAAGGTTTTAAAAATGGTCAACCCCATATTGATTACATGTGAGGTTCCTCCAAATAACCTAATCGTTATTATGCCGAATTTCTACATTGTTGTACTCTGCACCCCCTGAGCATAGTATTTATTTATATATTTCCTGTGCACTTATTTTCGCTATTTTTTGTATATTATTAACAGAAACTTTTATTTTGCTTTTTATAGTCTGAAAAAGTTTTTTATTTTTTTATTTTCTGATTTTTATATATATATATATATTTAATATTCTGGTTTTTGAACACACACACACACACACACAAAGAGATGGTGAGCACACAACCAGAAGCCGAATACCTTAGCTGTGGCACCCGGGGAGCAATTGTGGGTTAGTTGCTTTGCTTAAAGGCACTTCAGCTGTGGGTGTTAAAGGAGGGGGATGCAATATTTTTTTTACATCATCCTCACCCATGTTTTTTCTTGGCTGCCTCTGATTTGATTTAAGAGAAGCAAGACATGATTAGCAGATATGAATAGACAGTAAAAACTCCAAATTATGCATTTGTACTACTGTAACAGTTTTCACTGTTGAAGCAGTGTCCCTTTAAGTAGTAATAAATATATCAGCTCCTACAGGCCATAAATAATAATAAATGTGAAAGTGCACTGCATACCCATACAATTTATCAGTCACTGATTATCATAAAGCAAAGATCTAGGTCAGAGTATCAGTTTATATCAGATATTATAAACGATTGTGATGGTCAGCAGCAGTACTAAGGTCAGGAAGTGTTAGAGGTAGTGTCAGATGAAAAGGCAAAATACTTCCTCATTACCCCGAGGCCACAATATAATGACAGCTTTATATTTGAATTGTGCCTGGAGAAATAACAACCGAAAAGTCATTTGTAGGTCATGAAGGATTTAGAATGTAATAGTGCATCTCCAAAAGGTTTATCATGAACAAGTTCATTTAGTTCCAAAAGTGAAAATGTTATATTTTATATTAATTCTATATGAAGTGATATTTCAAGCCTTTTTTGTTTTAATGTTGATACAGTTTGAATAGTAATTTAACTCAAAATATTCTAAAAATTGTGGCTTCCTAATTGTCATGAACTGTAATGTCATCACACGCCGTCATCGCTTCATAATTGTAGGCTGCACTTCTCCAATGCCATCTGTCTCTGGTTGCTTGTAGCAGGCTAGCACCTGATAATCCAGTCCATGTCTTGATGTTATCCATCCAGGTTATTCTTGGTCTTCCACGTCTTCGGACTCCCTCCACAAGTCCAGTCATAACACTTCCTTCAATGCTCTCATGTGCTGCCTCATCACATGACCAAAGTAACGTAACTTGTGGGATTTAACGTGCATCAGTAACTCCTTTTGAGTTCTAACATCTCATAGACTTGCTCAGTGGTCATCATCTTCATCCATGAGATCTTCAGCAACTTCCTGATACACTTGTTCTCAAAAGCCTGAATACGTCTTTCTTCCTCTTTCTTCAGTGTCCAGGCTTCACATCCATATGTAGCTACTGGCCAGACCAAGGCTTTCATCAGTCTTAGTTTGGTGTTGGTGCTAATTGACTTGCTTTTCCACATCTTTGTCAATTTGACCATCACCACCAACAATAATGATCAACAGTAAAACAAAAGAGTCTTGAACTATGCTAATTAAAATATGACGGTTCATCTTTTTGAATGATGCACAACAATGAACTTTTTTGTGTTTTTAGACTGTCAACCAGCTCATGAAAGGTTATTTCTGTGTTGGAAACAAACAGGAAGTTATAAATGAATGCAGACTAAATTCAAGTCGTTTGGTTCTTTCACAGGGTCCTTGGGCCAAAATGTTTTTGTAATCTTTTTTTTTTTTTCGTCAAAGAAAAACAGTGATGTGAAGGACACAGCACTATCTGCTTTTTAGCTTAAGAGAGCTGCATATTGAAAAAAGTGAGGCACAATGTGATGAATAGATCAGATTCTGGCAGGCCAAGAGGGTGGCCAGTTAAGAAAAAAACATCCTTCAGACACTGGAAGAAAAGAGTGAGGGTGGGGAGAGAATGAAAGGAAAGGAGTGAAGGGTTGAATGAGAGAGAAAACAGGACAAGGAACAGCCTGTACCTTCAAACAGAGCCAGGCAGACGCGGATTAATTTAGCCAACATTCAAGCCACACTTGAAGTAAGGCCTGTTTTATGCAGTTGGTTAATATTCACTAGGCATCAGGCTGTGTTTTATCTGTGCTGGCAGTCTTCTGCAGACTTTTTGGGGATGCCGAGTAAAGGAGTGAATAAGGGACAGTGAAAGAGGAAAAGAGCATTCAGGGTGATTTCATGCCCTCCTTGCTGACTCATAAGACAACAACAAAAACAGATTAACGAAACCTAGATTTTGCTAGAAGCAGATCATGTCAGGTATTCATAAAAGCAGAGGCCTTGCTTTCCTATGAATCTATTTTTATTACTGTTATCGTCATTTTTCAACATATCAACAGCACAGCTGTTGTATTTCATTCCTCCCACTCACACAAAGCAGTGGATTAGTAAATTGCTACATTAAAAATCTCAATACAAAACAAAAGTTGATGGCGTGCAACGACTGTCCATATAATCTATGAACGTTGGCCATCCGATATATTGTCAGATTTTGTAAGACAACAGGGAGCTCCTTTGCCTTGCAGTTTGGATTACTGACATTTAAGTGCTTTGCAGTCTTCAAAATACAAGTCACAGACTCATGATTCACAAGAAAAAGTGGTCAACAGAAGTGCAAAATTATGATATATTCTAGGATGAGAACATGTGGATAACCCACACATGTAAAATGTCACATTTACTTCCTGTAAAATCTGTAGTTCCATTGTCCTCCATACCGAAAAACATTTTCAATTGCCATTGTGTCACTGATCATCAACCATAGTCCATTATCTGTGATGACACTGATTATGACGCTACACTGCATTGTTACTCTGCTTTTTCAGTCACTGAAGTAATCTTCAGATATTTTACTGGCAAACAAGAAAAGCTTTCCAGCAGACTTCAGAAAATGCTCACACGGCCTCTGTGACTACGTTTGTATGTCAAAGATGAGCCAGTGGAGTGCATTGGGACTGTCAGATGTCACCCAAGTTGTCATAAATGATGTCTGGGGTTCTCATTGCAGGATGCCAAGCATGAGCTGGAGGCTTGTGCTTAGATACTTTGCTGTAAAGCTCTATCTGCTTCCCCACCTTTCCTCCGCCACTATATCCATTTCCAGTTTCTTCTCCACTATTTAACTGGTTACTGATGCTGCTATTGTTGTTGTTCAAGTTAGCTCCAGCTTTGCCTTGGGGTACTGGAGGTGGTTCTTTCTTAGGAACTGTTCCCTTACCCGGTTTGGGTGCTGTGAGAGGCTTGGGACCTTTAGACCTGGTCATAACCTGGGGTGGAGGTGTCTTGCCAAAGGGAGGAACATTATAGTCATCTGTACTGGGGTTGTAGAGCACCTCATGACCCTGAGGTTCTTCAATTCCCCTCGTTCTCCAGGGTTGGCTGTCCAGGCGGGCCTCGTCATACAGAGTAACAATAGGCTGGCCTAGTGGAGGACCTGCTCTTCCCTCAGGTTCATCATAGATATGCTCTGCTGCCGTTCCTTCTGCAGGACGTCTGCCCCGTGGCTCAAGTGCCAGTGCACCTGTCCTTTGGGTTAGGTCAAGGGTCACGCGGTCATAGATATCTGCATAAAAAGGTTCAGCCTTGTTGCCTGGATGACGACCTCCTCCCTCATCTCCAAGTGGCCGTAGGCGTGGGTTGGGGGTTGGTGTAGGTTTGATGCTGTCTATAGGGTCAGAATAAAGACAATCTCCAAGATTAGGTGGCAAACGAAGAGAATCAGCTGGCTCGGAGTACAAATTAATTTGGTCGTCCAGTGGAAGTCCAATTTTTGTCCCACGAGGCATAGGAGATCGTGGTGATGTGTTTGCAACAGGCACTGGAGGCTCTGGCAAGCTGCGACCCTTCAAGTTCTTGCTTTCACCTTCCCTTCGGCCGATGACGCCGTCTGCAGATCCAGGTTTGCTCCCACCAGAGTCTCCATCTGGTTCTCGACTGTTTCCTTCAGCAATGGCAGCACGAATTTGTTGGAGGGCAGGACAGTCTCCATCAAATGATGGGCAGCTCTGGTGTCGTTCCTCAGCCTGTGCTTTCTGCTCCCGGATTGCACTTTCCACAATCTGAAAGATCTCGTTCCCCTGCTTTGTCTCGAAGGTGAAGTTCCCTGGACCAGACTCACAGCGTCGCCCAGCCTCAAACGAAAACATCACCTGTACAAGAGATGAATGATTATTTGACACAATAGTTAAGATATTAAAGATGTGGTTTTGTTCAGTAACTGCAGTGTGAGTTTTCTGGGGGCTTCTAAATCTTACACAGGTAGCTAAATCATGTTTATAAACGCTATATTTACAGATGTATCTGATCAGTTAAAACATCTTTAGAGCACACATTATGCTACAAAACTTAGCCACTCTGTATTATTGCTGTAAATGAAAGATAATAGTCTCAGATATCTATCAGAGTACATATTTTGATCAAAAACAAAACTTAAATTCACAAAAAAGTTGTTTTGAAAAAAAAAATTTTGGAAAAAAAAAGACTTTGGCCTGGTTTTTCCTGGCGGGGTCACATATATATTCTGTTTTATTTCAGAATTGAATTAAGAAATGAATTAATTAAATAATCAAATTAAACTGTTGCAGGCAACATTTTTGGAATCTAGCACGGCTGGTACTCACTACACAAATCACTTGGATCAGATTTCTTCATATTTATGACAGTCGTTGTCACTTGTAAGTGATTATAGAGCAACACTTACTCTTGAGGAGGTCCGTATATACAGAACCTGTAATACAGCTACTCATTACTGTCAAATGAGCTTTTGTTCATTTTTCACAGTATATAATACTGTCTCTTCAACCACATCGACCAGTACAGGGTTCCCACTTTACCTGGAAATCAGGGAAAACCTGGAAATTGAGTTTCACTTTTTCCAGTCAGGGGATTTGAAAAAAATGCCTCAAATCAGGGAAAATTCAGGGAGTTTGATAAGCCCAAGAGAGAATGTCGTCAGTCTGTTGTTTCACGTCCACACGTTCTTTACTGGATGATTGGCTATGGTGGCTTTTTAGTATAGAGATCCCTATTATCACCTCTCTGGGTTGGAGATGTGTTGAAATATGTTAAAATAGGTTGAAATAATTATCCTGGAATTTTGAAAAATCATCAGGGAAAAATCTGGGAATTTTGTTGTCCTGAAAAAGTGGGAACCCTGCAGTATGTATAGAAATAGCTGGGTTATTTAGGTGACTATTGAGCTCTAGTGTTTATAAGCCACTGAATTAGTTTAATTTCAGTAAGTACTTTTCACAAAACCATTCCTACAAGTCTGCGTTAGACTACAGAATATATTTTAAAAGTGAAACATCAATAATGCCACTGCAAAATAGTAACCTAGGCTTAATCTATATGAGAAGAATGAGACCTTATATTTTAAAATGCAGCACATGTAGCTTATTTAAATCATCAAGAGATAAGTCTTATGCCTCAAAAGTTATTTGCCACCTTAGCCCTGCCTCCCGCCCACTCTTGATGGAGAGAGGAAGGCCAGCTTCCTGTGCCAAACCAGTCTCTATGGTAACGACAGGAAGCAGAGTTGGAAACAAATGTGGCCTCAAGTTCCTGCTTGAAGTGTCACTTTTAGCATGAGGGCAGCTGTCACTAAAAATGCATGGCGAGAACAACCATGAGATTATTTTAGGCACACGCTGTTAGTGAGTTCATGTACTTTAGTGAGGTTCAGTATTGCTCAGCACTGTTCAGGTGCAACTAGGTTAGGGGAGCTCAGAACTATATGATGTGAATTCATCCCCAGCGCTGATGTGACACCAGTGCTGAGAAGCAAACGTGCTAACCACCAAGCCACCATGCCACCCAGTGAAACTCATATATTATATAGATTCATTGCATACAGAGTGTCTATTTCAAGTGTTTATTAAATTATTTTTTAATGTTGATGATTATGGTGAAAATATATACATATCTCAAAAAAGGCCCATTTTTTAAAAATGTGCTCTAAAATGTCCTGGTAGGCAGCTGTGCTGACTTTGGACTTGATATAACACAGTGGACCAACACCAGCAGATGACATGGTTGTAGGCCATAATCATCAACATTAAAATACAAACCGGATTCCAAAAAAGTTGGGACACTAAACAAATTGTGAATAAAAACTGAATGCA
>BRDA01032153.1:0-10276 GCA_036984385.1 Crenuchus spilurus | reverse complement strand
ATTTGATGTCTGTTATTACTAAGCCTGTAAAGCTGCTTTGTGACATCAGTTGTAAAAAGCGCTTTATAAATAAAATTTGATTGATTGATTGAATACTGAAGGATAAGGAAGCCAGTGGATGGACCGAAGGATGGGAGTGAAGTGATTAAATTTGCGCACTCTCATCAAGATCCTAGCTGCAGAGTTTTGAATATATTTTAACTTCTGAAGGCTCTTGGTAGAAATGCCAATGATGAGTGGATTACAGTAATCCAATCTGGAGGTGACAAATGCATGAATCAATTTTTCAGCATCTTTGAAGCTAAGAGTAGGTCCAAGTTTAGCAATATTACGAAGAGTAGTGGATTGAGTGTGCAGGTTTCTTATGAAAAAGTAATTCTACTTAAGTGTTATCTATAAATATACACTTCCACCACAGTTTTCATACAGCTTAAACCCACTACACAGACATCAGTCTACATCAATTTAAACATTATCTAGTCAAGTCAAATTTATTTACGTATAGTGCTTTTTTTTTAACAATTAAACATCTAAAACCATATTTAAACCTCTGTAAAACCCTGTGCAGATTTTGCTCCTTTGGTCCAGTCCATGGTTCGTTGCTCCCTTCACACCTCCTATTTTGGTTCGAACCAAACTGAAAAAAAAACAAAAGTTCGGCCCAAACATTGTAGGTGTGAAAGTACCCTTAAAGTTCATTCATGAACTTTACATTTTTCTGTTCCATTATTATTTCTCCTATACTCTATTTTTATTGAATGTTCCTAAAGTCTGAAGCTGCATATGTACTGAATATTGTTGTGAAAATTTCATAAGAAGTAAGTATACACAGTATTTTCTTATGTTTTTTAATGTTTTGTGTATTCTGAGTTAACCGTTGTACTGTTTTGTATGTTATTTGACCATAGACCTTGTTGATAACCATTTGTCTGATACTGATGATGACCTGGAGCCATGTGCTACTGCACCTACTGCACTGCATTTTTGGTAGAAGATTCCAAAGCATTAGGTCCCTCGCTGCTAGGCTGTCAGACTCACACACACAGTGTGAATGTCAAGGACTAAATACTACTGCACATTTGCACAACACTGTATACCATCCCAATCATTGAATATTTGCACAATAAAAAATAAAAATACACTGTAGGCTGTATTTTTGCTTCCCACTAGACAATCACTCAGTACCATGTACTGATCATCATTACATTTGTCCTGTCCTGTAATGTGTCCAGTTAGAGGTGTAGGTATAGGTCCTTTACCATTGCACGTTTATTGTATGTTGTCATTACACTTGCCAGAGTCATACTCAACAGACTCATAACAGTATTAGAGCGGATCCTCCCAGAGGCACAGTGTGGCTTCAGGCCTGGCAGAAGTACTGTTGATATGATCTTCGTCATGAGACAACTCCAAGAGAAGGGCATTGAACAAAACATGCCCCTATTCTCCGTCTTCATAGATCGGACCAAGGCTTTTGACACGGTCAATAGAGAGGCCCTCTGGATATTCCTAGAGCCCATATGATGCCCACCAAAGTTTATTTTGATGATCAGGTTTTTCCACGATGGCATGACTGGACAGGTCCTCTCCAGCGGGAATATGACAGAAGCTTTTCCAGCCCTTGTGAAGCAGGGCTGTGTTCTTGCTCCAGTCCTATTTAACGTGTTCTTCACCTGCATGCTGTCTCATGCTGTTCAAGACTTGGAGAAGGGGATCTACATTCACTACTGCTTAGATGGTTCGCTCTTCGATCTGTGACATCCTACTGCCAAGACAAAGTGTCTGCGGTCCATCCTCCAAGAAGTCCTCTTTGCTGATGACTGTGCTCTCGTGGCACATACAGAACCTGACCTGCAGATGATGCTGGACCGCTTCTCTAAGGCCTCAAAACTCTTCAGTCTGACAGTCAGTCTCAGTAAGACGAAGGTGATTCACCAACCAAAACACTCATCCACCAGTACCCTGCATTGTCATTGACAACATACCACTTGTCAACGTCGAACATTTTAAGTACTTGAGAAGCATCATTTCCTGTGATGGCTCCAAGGACAAAGAAATTGCCTCTAGGATCGGCAAGGCTAGCCAGGCGTTGGGCAGACTCCGCATCTGAGTGCTCAACCAACATAGTATTCGACTATTAACAAAACTGAAGTTCTACAATGCAGTGGTACTCCCCTCCCTCCTCTATGGGTGTGAAACATGGAGACTGTATCGTAGACATGTAAAAAAGATGGAGTACTTCCATATATGAGCTCTCCGTTCCATACTTGGAATCAGCTGGCAGGACCATATCACCAACTTGGAGGTCCTGGAGCGTACCAACTCCACCAGCATTGAGTCCATGCTCATCAAGGCTCAGCTTTGCTGGGTGGGGCATGTCATCCGAATGGAAGAGTTTAGGATGCCAAGACGCCTGATGTATGCTCCAGCTCGGCAAGAGAAACAAAGGCCGCCCAAAGCTGCGATATAAAGACACTGTGAAAGCAAACATACAGTGGTGCGACGTTAAGCCGAAGGAGCTGGAGGAGCGTACTATGGACAGACTGGAGTGGAGGGCTCTAACCCTCAAAGCTGCTGCCAATTATGAAGTAGTACAATGCCAGAAGCTCACCTCTGCCAAAGAAAAGCGACACAGAGCTGCATCAGCAGCGATTACAACAACGGATTTCAAATGTCCCCACTGTTCAAGACTCTGCGCCTCCAGGCTAGGATTGCAGAGCCACCTTTGCGTGCACTGATGAACTGCAAAATGCAAAATGTCATCATTGGATTCGATGGACAACCAACACACATTGCACTTGTTTTCTGTGCTGCACTTGGTCCTGGAGGAACATTGTTTCATTTCAATATATACTTGAAATTGAGTTTCTTACTTTGAAGGACAAGTTCACTTAGTGCAACAGGAGATAGAATTGTTAAGAGACTTTAAATTCATCTCTACAAATTCAGTCTGAAATTCTTAAGCAGTTGAAGTCTGAACAAGATTCATTCTCATAGTCAGACTGTGACATGGTCTGTTCCTCTGAGTACTTGTACACTCACCTGACTTCAGCCAGCCTAAGACTTATACAAGCACCCAATTGCTTGGTGCTCAGTCTGACACTTCTATTGATGCACAAAATAGACGAAGGAGATGATTGTGGACTTCAGAAAAGCCAGCATGCTGATCCTCCCCCCCTGCATGTCGGAAGATCTGAGGTGGAAGTGGTCTCCAGCTACAGGTACTTGGGTGTTCACCTGAGTGACAACCTCACCTGGAGCAACAACACTTCCAGTCTGGTCAAGGAGGCACACCAGCAGCTCTACTTCCTCAGATGGCTGAGGCGAGCTGGTCTTGGAACCTCAGTTTTCAGATCCTTCTACAGATGTGTGGTGGAGAGCGTCTTGTGCTCGAGCATCACTGTGTGGCATGGCAGCTGCTCTGCTGCAGAAAGGAAATCTCTGCAGAGGGTGGTGAAAGCTGAACAGAAGATTGTAGGAGTCAGCCTCCCCACCACCACGGATATCTACACCTCCAGATGCAGACAAAGGGCCACCTGCATCATGAAGGACCCCACCTACCCAGCACACTCACTTTTTGTCCCGCTCCCCTCTGGCAAGAGGCTGCGGTCCATAAAGTGTAGAACCACCAGAATGAAGAACAGCTTCATTTGTGAGGCTGTTAGACTCTTAAACTCCACTTAGGAAACACACACACACCACACTGTCACTTTATTACACTTGGTTACTTAACTTTAACTGTATGCTGCAATATTTATTCTTTATCCACTCATTCATATAAATTGCTGCTAATGTTGTGCTCACTACTCTGGACATTGTACAGTCTACGTTACTGCTGATATAATATACTGCTCTGCATAGTTGTACAGTCTATATTTACACTGTATAGTCTATATAATGTCTGTATATCTGCATATACTCTTTATAAGACTCTTTATATTTATATCAAGCTACTACACTGGGTAAAACTGGGACCTTGGGAATGTAATTTCATTCCACCTCATGTACTACATGTGATGCGAATCACAATAAAGTCTCATTGAATCCTTGACAGTAGGGGTGACAAGGAATGGGTAACTAAAACTCTGCCACAACATCAGTGTTGTAAAAGCACACAGTTCATGAACAACAATTAGTCAAAAAAGAAAAGCCAGCTGCAATGAAAATCCAAAAGTGGATACAGCATCAACATGAGATCCAACAGCTTTCAAGAGATTTTAATTAATCGCCTAACCATTTCATTACTATTGCAGAAGTTCATCATGTAGGACATTTAGTAGATCCATCTTCAAATGTTTTGCGGAACACATGTTGGTGATAAACATAACACTTGTGACAAATGCATTCAGCAAATCTGCTTTGCTCTACATACTTCACCACATGAGAGTACATGGTTTAGTCCTGCTACAGTGCTTTATGGCATAGAATTGACTACTCCCATGGACCTTTTGACAAAACTCTCTATGGATGGTTTGGATGACCCTCTGTTGAGTAATCCTAAGACTCCTGAGGGGACTTTAAAGAAAATTAATGAACATGCCTAAGGTTCACTCAAGTGAAGTCATGAGTAACAGAAGCATCACTATGACAAAAAGCATTGTCCAGTCAGATACAAACCTGGTGATCTAGTTCACTTGAAAAAGCATATATATTCAGATGAAGTTGTAAATTTGACTGCTAAACTGGCTCCGTGGCCAATTAGTGGCCCATACAAATTTGTTAAAAAATGTTCTGAACAATCACCCCTCAAAGGTAGATGGTACTGACATCAGTGTATTCATGTCATCAAACTTCAGTATTTTGGCACATGATCTACAGCTCACCCTGAGACACAAACTGTCTCACTTCAGACTGCTGTTAGTCAGGAGGAACTCCCAAGTAGTGTAACTGACATTTGTTTGAGTCCTAACTCATGTGTTGAGACAGAGTCTAAAATTATTGAACAACCAATAGGGGGGATACACTAGATATACATGAATCAGAGTGCCTTAACTCTAGTCAGGTTACATTGCAGTATTAAGACAATGTCTGTGACAGTGGCAGATGCTGGTCTTTCCAGGAGGGGAAGCTCAATTTCGGGCTACATCATACATGTGTCGGTTTATTTATACATAAATTCTATCCTCCATTCCTTTTCAAGAAAATGATCTGTGATCCTGTCATACCAACAAGGCGTCTTTTCCAGGGACTTGACTAGTGTCCTCTCAATGGCCAGCAGAGCTAGGCTGCTTAAACGGCCTTGGCTCATGGTGTTGCGGGTGTAAGACTTGAGCTGCTTTAAACAGGAGAAGCTCTTTACACCTGCTAGCTTGCTAGCTGGGACTGGCGCGAGGCTAGTTTGAAGGGTGTCCGCCTGTGAGTGCTTTGTGACGGTGGAGAGGCTCAGCAGCACCCGCTGGCCAGAAACTTTGATAGAATTCAGAAAGAGTGATAGAAGTAGGGTGACCAGACGTCCTCTTTTACCCTGACATGTCCTCTTTTTGAGACTTAAAACTTATGTCCGGGCGGAATTTTAAAAATGTCCGGGATTTTGTTTTACTCGAGAAGCGTTTCTTTCCCAAACTAGTCTCGCCCTCCCCTATTCTGTTCAGTCCGCTTGAGTGAGATGTTACGCTATTTTAAATGTACTTGGGCGAGCATTAGGTTTCTCTTTAGACCGCCCACAAGACCACCGATTGGCTCTGCCATTTCTTGCTAACGTGTGATTGGCCGTCGCCGCTGTCACTCCCTCAAACAGCATCCGTTTTTCACCTGTAAGTTATTTACATGTTGAGCGTTTGTTCTGTCTGTCACGTGAGCTAGTCATATTTTAATATCAGAGGTTTAATAATAAAATTCATAAACATTAACAATTGAGTCTGTGTGCTTGTGTCTACCAGTCTGTGATAAGCCATCTATTTACGTGCCTCTAAGTTTAACTTTCAAAATAATTCAGATTTCTTATTTTTACTCAGAAATGAGGTATAATTCTGTGTAAATAAGATCTATTGATCTTGATCTTGATATTTTATGCTACATGCTTTTAACAGTTTATTATTTATAAATAATATGTAATAATGTATTAATATTTTATTAGCGGTTAATATAAATTTTATTTTATTATTCATAATAACATTTAATAGTTATTAGTATATTATTAATAGTAACTAGTAATTATTAATAGAATATAAATCATAATTTGTCAGTATTTATTATTATTATTATTATTATTATTATTATTAATAATAATAATAATAATAATAATATATTCTATTTTATTATGTCCTAGCACAAAAAAAAAACCCTGCTGAGGATCTGGTCACCCTAGATAGAAGTCAGTCTCCAAACACAAGCAGCTACAAAAAAACCACCAGAAATAGAAGCTCGATTTGTCGCTAGTCGTTTTTAACAAAGAAAATGACGCTAAGATGATTAGGAAAGTCTTCGGTTCAACTCAGAACAGAATGAAAATGTAAAAAAATGCTCCCATAGATGTTTACACCAAAAGATTGCTGATTCGCTCATTTAGCTGTCAATCAAAAAGGGATTCAGCCTCAGACAGATCATCCAATCATCATGCAGAAGCTGAGCATCCGGGCCAGCCAAGGCCAGCCCACTGCCCCATAGACCCCCAGAGATGCTGAGCGTCCGAAGGGCGGGACAAAGCCCAGCGTTTATCCAATGACTCGTTTCGTTTCGCTGCACGCTTTGCTTCATTATTGAACTCTGTGGACGCTGAGCGTCCACCCTGTTTAAAGCACTGTGAAGCTGCGGGAATGAGTGAGAGGAAAGCCACGTCATTACCAGTGATAAGAAGCTGATTCTGAACAAAAAACATGGGTCAAAAAAGATGAATATTTAGCACTAAATCAAGCCACTCCAATGATCACAGCCCCAAATTAATAGGGAAAGGGGGTGGGGCTGCTACCTCTGCGACGCGGCCCCTGATAAAGCGGTTGATAATGGATGGATGGATGGATGGATATAATTGTAATAAATTTAATGTTTGATCTGACTTCTCTTTATGACCATGTGCATCCTTTATGTGCAATTTAATCCACTGGTCAAAGACCCTTGAGATCTGTGGTTTGTGCACAAATTTAAGACATTCTGAGCTATCTGAAATACTGAAAAGCTAGTAGCTTCTGGGGGGCTTCGCCTGGACCCCTCACCTGTACTTTCAGGATTTTCATTTTGCCTCTGTTATCAGCCCTGCAATTTAGTTGATCGCCATTTCCACTCTAATTTCCTTACAGTTTGTTTTAAAGTGAGCATTTCATTATACCATGGAGCAAGTTTTTTTCTGTTGACGTTTTTATGCTTAAGAAGTTCTACATTATCTAAAATAATAGTCAGTTAGTCTGTATAGCTCCAGTGGGTCTGATGGGCCACTGACTGAGGTCAGTAAGTCTATGATTTTGTCAGTAAATTTAGGGGATGTTGTTGGGTTTATTGAGCGCTTTAGAACATTTTTGAACATTTTAGTGTGGACATATACTTGTTTTATAATATAAATTTAGTTTGTAGGTTTAATTTACTGTGAATTTAAGTTTGAGTTTGTCTGGCCTGTCACCTAGGACCTGTTTGCCATGGGAGACCCTACCAGGGGCATAGTGCCCCAGACGACATAGCCCCTAAGATCATTCAAGCACGCAAACCCCTCCACCGCTATAAGGTGGCAGTTCAAGGAGGGGTACAATTGTATAGCAGACCCAAATAAAGGAAATGTTAAATGTTGGGATACTTCAGTTTTCATATTGATTTTGACTATATTTCACATAATAATAAAACTAAGAAAATACCAAAAAGGTACCTGGACAATTAAGTTTTTAAAAATGTACATCTTCCAACAAAGCATACACTAAACAGTAGCCCACCAGAGGTCTCCCTCCCCTGTACATCAGAGAACGTCCCATCCCAGCCTCGAGGTTGCTATCCCCAGAATACTAGCTCCCAAGTACCATAGACATTCCAGGACTATTTAAGCCTATGCTACATCATGTGTCAGGCCTGCCCTCATATCCCCAGTCCTAGTCTCTGTATTATGTCTCCCTCTTGTGTCCAAGTTCAGCCCCGCATGCCCATATATGTACTTCCTGTCTTGTCCTGTGTTAATCATGTCCAGGTGTTCTGTATCCCCTGTGATTAAGTCTTCCCCTTTATAAGCCCTGTTTGTATCACTCTAGGTGATCGGTCATTACTTCAACATTAACTCTATCTCATATTCCTGTCGTTGTCTTGGATTTGCGGTGTCTTGTATTTACCTTGTCTCTTGCTTGTCCATCTGTAAGTCTATCTTGTTTCATGTTCCAGTCTTCAGTTAGTTTGTCTAGTCTTAGTCTTTGTTCTGTTTCCAGCCATCGTGCTGCCTTTGTTTTCTTTAGTGTTTTGTTTAATATAGTGATGGGCGGATGAAGCCTCACTGAAGCTTTGAAGCTTCTTCCTGATTGTGCCGAAAAAGGTTCGAGGCATTGAAGCCTCAGAGAACAGCGACATCTGGTGGCTGAAATAAATGATTACAGCATGCACTTTACCACGAAGCAAATGAACCCTGTGAGATTTACTGGTCACTCAATATCTGTTCTGATCTGCTGATAACCATCTTTAATTATTAAAGTCATTGCAATAAATACTTGGTTGTTGTCATTATTGAAAGCCTCAATTAATGTTTTTTTTATATGATTAGAAGAAATATTTTGTCATATATTTGTCATCATAAGCTTTACTGCTTCTTAAATAGTCAGTGAGACGTGGGATAGCGCCAAAGCTTTGAAGCAGTCCCGCCCATTTCCGGTGGTTCATTGACGCGTTCGAAGCTTCAAACGTCATAGTCACGTGATAGTAGCGACTTCAATACAAGCTCCGGTACACTGTGTCGAATCAGCACGTGTCGGCAAAGGTGACACAAGCTTCGGAGCCTCGGTGTCAAATCGCCCATCCCTAGTTTAATAAACCTCCTATATTTTACATCAACATCTCTGCCTGTGTTCGCCCATCTCAACATCCACCCAACCCTCACATCATGTCTCATTGCGAGGTCTTGATTTTGTTTCACACATGTCATTTCTGAGCGTTTTCCTGTGTTTTGTCTGGCCTGGTTTTTGGAATAATTGCCTGGACTCTGACTCTGTTACTGGTTTTGCCCACTTGGTTCTGTTTGCTCTGGTTACTCATGCTTTGAGTTCTGCTAATCATGGTTTGTCTAATAAAATGTATCTGCACTTGGATCCTGGCCTCTGTCGTCCGTTACAAAATCATATCTTCTCATTTATTTTGCATTGTTTTGAATGTTTTCTCAGCTCACTTCTATTGGCGCTTGTGTGCACGGTTGCTTATGTGTTCAAGAAAATAATAAACCTTCGTAAGATTCCGGAGATTTCCGACCTCTCGCAGTTGATTTGTATTTGGGATATCAAATTCCGGAATTCTGGATATTTCTGGAATTTTATCACCCCTGTAAACTGGGATTATTTTACTGTGCCTGGAAAGACAGCTTTATAAAGTACAGAAGGGCACTTATCAATGCACATTCAGCATATTTGTCCTCCCTGATTAAAAATAATAAAGACAATCATAGTGTACTCTTTAGTGAGATTTCTAAACTTACTTACAATCAGGAACCACTGATCCACAGATCCCAGCCACCCACACCAGCAATGCTTTTATGGACTTAACAACAACATTGAAAATATAAGACAAACATTAAATACCACATTATTAAATCCAGGTTGTTTGTCAAATGATATAATTGATATACGAATCGTATTCCAAAATGTTGGGACACTAAACAAATTGTGAATAAAAACTGAATGCAATGATGTGGAGGTGCCAACATCTAATATTTTATTCAGAATAGAACACAAATCACACATCAAAAGTTTAAACTGAGAGAATGTATCATTTTAAGGGGAAAATATGTTGTTTAAAAATTTCATGGCGTCAAAAAATCCCTAAAAATTTGGGACAAGGCCATTTTTACCACTGTGTGGCATCCCCCCTTCTTCTTACAATACTCAACAGACGTCTGAGGACAGAGGAGACCAGTTTCTCAAGTTTAGAAATAGGAATGCTCTCCCATTCATGTCTAATACAGGCCTCTAACTGTTCAATCGTCTTGGGCCTTCTTTGTAACACCTTCCTCTTTATGATGCACCAAATGTTCTCTACAGAACATTTATATAACGCTCTCTCTATTTATATAACGCTTTTTACAATGGACGTTGTCACAAAGCAGCTTTACATAATCAGTATCAGACATTTTGATTCTAAGCCCGATGTGAGCAAGCCGAGGCAACAG
>BRDA01032148.1:1143-11760 GCA_036984385.1 Crenuchus spilurus | reverse complement strand
CAAAGCAGCTTTACGGGGTTAGTAATAATAAACACTAAATGATTAATCCCTAAATCCCCGGTGAGTAAGCCAACGGTAACAGTGGCAAGGAAAAACTCCCTCAGAGCTGGAGGAAAAAAACCATGGGAGGAACCAGACTCACGTGGAGGACCCATCCTCCTCTGGTCTACTAATTATAGGTTTGTGATAAACCATAATCATATGATGTTGTTGTAATGCTCAGGTGAACTGATACAGTGACAGGTGTGAGCCAGAAACAATGTTGATAATGGTAATAATGATAACAGCCAGCAAAGTCCATATAAACTTCAATGTGGGCAGTAGAGTAGGGCATCTGGAGCAGGTCACAGTAGTTGGTTGTTGGTGGGCAGCTGATCCAGGGAAGCATCATGCAGAGAATAGTAATCAATCTTCCATCATCCTTGGACTGGACCGGTGGACAATCACTCACTTGGAAAAAGACAAAGATGGAATTAGTTCTGTTTGGGTTTATCGAGCACAGGGATTATGAGACATATCAGAGTGTGGCTATTGACTCTGGCAGAACTATCTAGAACAGCCTACCTAAAAGGAGAGAGCCAGAAGGTAAACAGGCATGGGAGCTCCCCAAGGCACTGGCATCTCTCTGCTGCACCGTCAGCAAACCTGAGTGATCGCATGAGCAGCGGTATGACAGCCCCAGCATCTCAGTTCACTATAAATCCCTACATCAGTGAACCCCTGGATCTACAACCTCTCTATAATGTAAAGTATTAATTACCAAAAACTAAACTAAACAAATATGTTTTCAGCCTAGTCTTAAAGGTTGAGACTGTGACTGAGTCCCGAATATTGTCTGGGAGGTTATTCCAAAGTTGAGGGGCCACATAAGAGAAGGCTCTTCCCCCTGCTGATTATGTCATCATCATAGCAGTGGTATGTCATCAGCATAGCAGGATTAAGCCATCAGTATAGCAGTGGTATGAAAGTCCATGAGACAATATTACATCACCAAGAGGGTGAGTGTAGAAAGAAATTAGATGAGCAATCAGAAATGAGCCTTGTATTAGATGGACCCCCATAATGGTACCTTATATGAGTAAACCATTTACATGTATAGTATATGATTCCGAGGTTAGCAAGCATGAATTTGAAGATCTTTGGGTTGAAACAAAGGCTGCAGAGAAATCAAAAACATTGATAACTGAAGTGATGGATGAAATCAGGTCCTGATATACCGGTACTGGTGCATCTAAAAAATAGAATATTATCATAGTTTAGTAATTCAATTAAAGAAACATATATAGATTTGTTGCACAAAGTAATCTATTTCAAGTTTTTATTTTAATGTTGATGACTATGACCTACAGTCAATGAAAACACAAAAGTCACTATTTAAAAAAAATTACAATGTTTGTTATGGTTTGTGAGGAACTGATGCAAGAAGGCAGATGCATATGCTGGGAAAATTGAAGTATTTAATAAATGAAACATGTAAAACAAAGATGAAAATACAAACTAAACACTACCCACTTCTTAACAGAACAGATAACGACAATGAACTGCAAATGACTGAGCAATAGGAGGGAATATAAAGGAAGCATAATCAGGTAGACTATAAAACACAATACAGGGAACAGGTGTAGGCACTGATGAGATGGGAATGACAGGGCTGATGAAGGCAGAGACAGAGAAAACACTGGAACTCAGAGAAATATAAGGAAACTGGGAAACTCATAGGGAGAAAAAGGAGTAGTAAAAGCAGACCATAGACCTGGGGCGTAGTCCACTGGTTGTTGTACACGAGTGGCTATCGATGGTGCTGGGTTATGGGTCCTAGTAGCTGCTAGGGCAGGATGTATGGCTGTCTCTCTGGCCACCAGAACTAGAAGCATGGTGCTCCTGGCCACTGGAACTGGAGGTGTGGCTCTGCTGGCCACCAGAACTGGAAGTGTAGACACTGTGACTTGTATTTACAGGAGGTGTAGCTGCTATGACAGGCTGGACTGAAGATGTGGCCACTGTGACAGGCTAGATTAAAGGTGTAGTCACCATGACTGGCTAGACTGAAAGTTTGGCCACTGTGACTGGCTGGATTTGGAGGCATGACCACTGTGATGGGCTGGAATGAAGGCTTGGCCACCACAACAGGCTGGACCAGAGGCATGGCCACTGAAACAGATTAGACTGAAGGTGTGGTCACTGTGGCTGGCTGGACTTGGAGACATGACCACTGTAATGGGCTGGACTGAAGGCTTGGCCACCATGACAGACTGGGCCAGAGGTGTGGCCACTGTAATGGGCTGGACCAAAGGCTTGGCCACTGTGATGGGATGAACTGAGGCGTGGCCACCATGACAGGCTGGACCGGAGGTGTGGTCAACACGACAGGCTGGACTGGAGGCATGGCCACTGTGAGAGGCTCAACTGAAGGCTTGGCCACCGTGATGGGCTGGTCTGACGGCATAGTCACCATGACAGGCTGGATGGGAGGCATGGCCATCATGATGGGCTGGTCTGAAAATGTGACCACAGTAACAGGCTGGACCGGAGGTGTGGCCACTGCAACAGGCAGAACATAAGGTGTGGCCACCGCAATGAGCAGGAGTGCGGTTCTTGTCTCAGCTGCTGGAGCTTGCTCGGATGCGGGGACTTCCTGCTGCAGAGTATGGGTTTTTCCTTTTTTCCTTTTGCCCCTTATGTCCACCACAGTGATGATGCCTTTGCTTGGCATACTCTGCCTCCTCACTCGCCGAGGTCCTTGTTACTGATGATTTTGCTCTCATAGAGATCCCAACATAGCTCCTTGCTTTCGTAGTCTGATGTGCCCTTCCCTTCTGCTCTCTGGACTTAGCTTTCAGCTCCCACCTCTTCCTCCATACATGTGTCCAAAGCCTAAATAACTACCTCCACCCCAAAAAAACATCCTACAGGTTTGCAGGGTTAAAAGGGTTCTTATATTGGGTGTGCAGGATTTGGAGAATATGGAAGGCTTTTGTTAATAGGCAGAAGGCTCATCACACCAGCAAAGAGCCGCGGAATCTCATCTGCCCATTAACTTATACGCTTCAGTTGCACTCTCAGTTTCAGGATCTGGGCTACTCTCTCTGCTACGTCATCTTTTTGGCATATGTCACAGTTAGTCAGGAACTGAGGCAGGAATGTGGATGCACATGCTGGGAGAGTTGAAGTATTTAATAAATGAAACATGTAAAACAAAGATGAAAAAAGAAGAAAAAGATGTACAGCTCACTGCAGCACAGCAATGAGCAGTGGACAAAGAAGGACAAAAGCTGTTTTTACACTCTCAATGGTACAAGAGCACGCTGTCCAAAAGTCCCTCCATCATTGAATGGAATCCAGTTAATGAGATATTAACTGATAACAGAGCAGATATTTCAGTCCCTTTCAAGTCAGGGATTTCTGAGCAAGTTTTGAAGATGACTTGACACTCATCTTCTTCTTGACAATAGGTCAGTTGAATCAAGCATAGTAATACAGTTATTAAACCAGGTATCTGTATTTTTGGCAGTGTAGGCAGGTGCCAAGTACTGGCAGAAAATGAAATCAGCATCTCTGTAAAGCATGTCAGCTGAGGGAACCATGAAGTCTTCTAAAATGTCCTCATAGGTGGCTGCGCTTGGACTCGATGGTGGACCAAAACCAGCAGATGACATGGCTCCTCAACCATCACTGGTAGTGGAAATTTCAGACTAGATCTCAAGCAGTTGGATTGTGTGCCTCTCCAAACTTCCTTCAGCCTTTGGGATCTTGATTTCCAAATAAAACAAAACAAATTTACTTTCAGTGATGGTTTGGGGAGCCATTTCATCTGGTGATGTTTGTCCACTGTGTTATATCAAGTCCAAAGTCAGTGCAGCCATCTACTAGGACATTTTATAGCCCTTCATGCTTACCTCTGCTGACAAGCATTATACAGAAGTGAATTTAAATTTCTAGCAAAATTTGGTACCTGCCCCAGTGCAAAAATTACCTGGTTTAATAACCACGGTATCACTGTGCTTGATTGACCAGCAAACTCACATGACCTAAACCCCACATAGAGAATCTATGAGGTATTGTCAAGAGGAAGATAAGAGACACCAGACCCAACAATGCAGATGAGCTGAAGGCCGCTATCAAAAAAAACTGAGCTTCCATACCACCTCAACATTGCCACAGGCTGATCACCTCCATCCCATGCACTGATGCAGTAATTCATGAAATAGGAGCCCCAACCAAGTATTGAGTGCATAAATTTGACATACTTTTCAGTAGAAAAGCATTTATGTATTAAAAATTATTTTTTAAATTGGTCTTATGTAATATTCTAATGTTTTGACATATTGACTTTTGGGTTTTCATTGACTGTAGGCCATAATCATCATTACATTACATTACATTACGTTGCATTTAGCGGACGCTTTTATCCAAAGTGACTTACAATAGTGGGAAAGTACAAATGCGAAAAATACTAGAGTTGTACTAGTATTTACTAGTACTAGTATGCTAGAATTAACATTTGGATATCAAATGCTGAGTGCATATCAGTACTCATGGGAAGTATTTGGGATCACTAGAGCAGGTGCTCTTTGAAGAGCTCGGATTTTAGGAGTTTCTTGAACCCAGTGAGGGACACCTCATCAGCATTAAAAGAAATAAACATTTGAAATTGATCACTCTGTGTGCAATGAATCTATAGGAGTTTCACTTTCTGAATTGAATTACTGAAATAAAATAACTTTTTGGCAATATAAAATTTTTTTAGATGCACCTGTAGTATCCAGATTGATTTTTTATATTTCAGACAGCTAAAAACTACATGAAATCTGATTTTTTCCAAATCAAAGTTCAAACCACATTGTGAGCAAATGCATGAGATGTTTATTTAAGTGAAGAGGTTCCTGAAATATATTGGAAGAGATTGGATATTACTCTCTCTACAGTGCATACTATCATTAATCGATTCAGTAATCTGGAGGAATTTCAGTGCGTAAAGGGCAAAGTCATAAGCCAAAGATTAACACCCATGATCTCTGATCTCATAGACAACACTGCCTCAACAACCATCATTCATCTCTGGAATTGCCATTCTGCAGTACAGAAAGCTGACTTCATCTCAGCTCTTGCATCTTCCCAGTCTCTCAAGTTCCTGGCTCTTACAGAGACGTTGACAACTCCAGAGAACTTTGTAACTCCAGCTACCTTGTCTGCTGCCTTTACTTTCTCCCACTCTTGAAGACGGACATACAGGGGTGGGGTCGCATACTTACTTTTGGCTTATCTCAATAATGGCACTTCTCTTCAGTATTTTTTCATATCTTAACATTTCTTCTTTTAAATACCATGGTGGCAGAGTGTCATCTCCTATGAAATAACAGTGTCATTCTCCATGAGCCTCCTGGTCTACTGGGCAGCTTTATCGATTAACTGGACATTCTGCTGAGTTGTCTACCTATGTAGACCTCACTCATTTCTCCTGGTGACTACAGGCTTCCATCTGTGAAACTACAACCATCCTACCTTCTTCCACTGCTGTCGTCTTTGGATCTTACCCTCAACACCTCTACTCCAACACACAAAGTAGGGAACATATTGGATCTGTTCTGCATCAGATCTGTCCCAGCATTGGACCTGAGAGTAACTCCACTTGATTACTCTGATTTTCACTTTATCTCCTTCATGCTCTCTCCCTGCCTCAGCTGTCTTTCTTTCTCACTCAGAACAACCTATAGGACCCAAACCAGTCAGGTTTCAAACCAGCACACTCTATATAAACTGTTCTCATTGCTGTCACAAAGAAACTCCATACTCCAAGATATGTCAAGCATTAATCATTTCTGATTTTCATTCACCTATCTGCAGGCTTTGATACAGTGGACCACTTCTCTTGTCCATCCTCTCCAGTATGGGAATCACCAACTCTGCATGGTTGGAGAGGCAGTCTTACCAGATAACCTAACAGGTTGCCACATCTGCTCCTTCCAGACACTCCACCATTGTTCCACAAGGCTCAATGCTGGGTCATCTTTTTTTCTCACTCTACGCCCACTCTCTTGGTGAAGTAATAACCTCTCATGAGTTACCACTGCTATGCTGATGATACTCAACTAATCCTTTCCTTCCCACCCAGGTTTCTATTTGCATCTCGGCATGTCTTGCTGGTGGTCTCATCATGGATGGCAGCTCATCACCTGAAACTCAACCTTAGCAAGACAGAACTGCTGTACATTCATGGAACTACTGGTCTTCACCATGCCCTTGCCATCACCCTTGAGAACTCAATGGTCAATACATCCTCAGAAGCACAAAGCCTTGGTGTAATTATGGAAGATGAACTATAATTTTTGACTCATGTTGCAAACTTGGTTCAGTCATACAGATTTCATGAGCCCCTGTCCTCGGAGAAGCATACAGACTTTTATCTGCCCTTGCACCTAAATGGAGGAACATATTTTCCATGCCTGTCCAAATGGCAGTCACTTCCTGTGTTCAAACAATGAATGAAGACCCATCTCTTCCAAGAGTTCTTATCTTATACTTGCTAAAGGCTTGCAACTATACTTATGTCTTTATTGTTCTTGTGTTAATGTTATTAAATATATGTTAAGCATTGTGTATCTAAGCATCTAGTTATGTTGAATGAGTATTGTGTATCTAGGCATCAATTCTGACTTTTGTATTTGGTAATATCTAAGCTTTATTTAACTTCTGGATTCTATCCTACACTAATTAGCTATGGATCCTTCCTCTGTAAAGAGCAAAGGCATTTTGTAAGTCACTCTGGATACATGCATCTGCTAAATGCCCCAAATGTAAATGTAAATTCATCAATACCTGATTTAACTTTAAATAACTTAATTAAATGTAAGAATAACTTACATTGAAAAATCACCGCTTGCCCTGCTGCTGGCAGATCCACATCTTCAAACATAAGCTGCACCACATTACACTATGGGATTGCCTTAATGACTGAGAAAGCATTTGATGTTCTCTCAATATTCTGTCAAAATAAGGTATCTCAGTAGGCAGCACTTTGAGGTATCTATGAATTGAGACAGGATTATTCTTGGGGCACATATTGTGACGTAAAATGCTATCTAGATAGAGAGCTCACTAGGTATTGACACAGAACTGTATTATCAATACTAGTGATTTCAGAACATCACTAAAAACAAAACAAACAAAACAACAAAGCTTAGAAAAACTATTTACATTACTGTATGAACAAATGCAGGTGCCTTAGGTGCAGTTTACTTATGTGAATTGCATTGCTTGAATAGCATGCATTGTTTTTGATACCCATAAAATTCTGTAACAAGGGAACTGATCATTGCTTGGTAGATTGTAAGTGGTTACAAAGCCTCAAGAGAATACAGCAGGTTATATTTCAGACCAGAGAGGCTTTAAATGATTTCATTAAGCACTGTGAAGTTATGAATAAACTTCCATCCTACTGGAATATATTTAATACATTTTAAATAATGCAAAATAAACTGCATACTATGTAATTTATAGTAACAATTTTAATGTGATTAGACTAGTGTATGCACCTGAAAACCAAGAAACATGCAGGACTTTTTTCTACACAACAGCTCTTTCACAGAGTTCAAACTGAATGGCTTTCATGCTTTGGGAGAATGGAGACCTTTTCTGTTTATTCCTTATTTCCTCATGTTTTTGTTATCTATCATTGCAAACTCCATGCTGTTGTATGTAATAATATCTAACAGGGCACTGCACACTCCTATGTTTGTAATGATTGGCCTTATGGCAGTTGTGGACTTGTGTGGACCAATGCTTTTTGTACCACATATGTTGCTTAGCTTTTTATTTGAATGGAATAGGATTTCTCTTCTGAATTGTTTAATTCAAATGCTTTTAATTCATTATTCGGGGTCTTGTCAGTGTACATTATTGTTGTGTATGGCATTGGATCGTTACTTTGCTATCTGCAGACCACTGTTTTATCATAAGCATATGGAAATCTCAAATTTTTTAAAACTCATTATAGTGCCGTTAATCAGAAATGTTGTTTTAATTACCACAGTTGTGTGTCTGGCTGGAAGACTGTCTTACTGTGCAACAAATGTGATTGATCATTGTTTTTGTGAGCATATGGCATTGGTTCAGTTGGCATGTGAAGATATTTCTATTAACAATTTGGTAGGACTTTTAACTGCTTTTTTGGTGCCAACAGTAGATTTCATTTTGATTTCAGTGTCTTATGTAATAATATTCTTCTCTGTTTTCAAATCTGGTAAGGCCCATTTGAAGGCTTTGAATACTTGTATTACTCATATAATTGTCATCACGTTTACTATAGTGTTTGCCTTGATGGCATTTATGTCCTATAGAATACGTAATGATTTCTCTCCAAACAACCATGTGTTTATAAGTACAATGTACCTACTGTTTCCAAGCTGCTGTAACCCAATCATTTATGGACTCAGAACAAAAGAAATAAGACAGCATTTCCTGAAATTAATTGAACATATAAAGATCACACCATTGTGACATGCTATGAATTCTAACATCAGGGTTGGAAATTACTTCTGATCATATATATGGGTTTAAAAAATTATATAGTATGAGTATATATGAGTAATTCTTATATATTGTAAAATCAATGGAATTTTTGAAAAAGTGTTCTAAATATTGCAGAAGTACAGTTATTACTGGGATGTATCTGATTGAAAATGTAATTATGTATTCATTTTTGAGCCATTTTGCTATAAAAAATTGTTATACAGGAAATAAAATGCACTTTGAATTAGGTTATTTTTCCTTGTTTGGGGATGTTTGAAATCATATATTATAATATGACATTTAGGCCTGTCACAATTACCTGAGAAAAGTGCAGTTATTTACAGTTTATAAGTGACATTCCATACATTTGGGTGACTTGTTAGTTTAGAGATGTCTCTGGTGAGAGTATGTAATCACACCTAGCATGTGGAAAACTACTGTGATGATACAGAGTCAGACACTTGTGTGGGATACATGCCTTTTAATGAAGTAACTAAAATGGCACATCAGCAGCTGAGAAAACTATAACTAAGAACAGCCAGAGGCTGCTAAGCAAACAAACTGAGGAGAAAGGCCTGCCAAGGACTATAAGGGGCAAGAGTTCACTGGAGGGCCATGTAGGGTGAGGGTAGCCTGGCTGGGCACAAAGTGACACTGCTCCTCTGTCAGTCTGGTGAGTGAAGAGAGAGAGTAGGTCAACAAACAAGCAGTACTGAAATGATGGTGACAACTCACTAAAGCTCCATAAGGCCATGTGGTTCCCCTAGCATTATATAGCTGAACTGATGAGCTGTGATAAGAGACAGGTGTGTTTGATAGATATGTAAATGAGTATTAGAATTTCGGGGAGCAAGACCTCTGGTGGCTCATTTGCACACTGTCACATTCTTGTTCTGACAGAGGATGAGACTGAGCGGTATTACCGTGACTGACAACTACTTTTACAACCTCCTTTCAGAGTAAATCAGATTAATCTCCAGTTTTTGGAGATCTACTCAGTCAGGAATTGATTCAAGTCATCATATGGGTTGTTTTTACATACATTACATTACCTTGCAGATAATACTTTGTAAAATCCACAGCAATGACAGTGTTAGCCATGTTATCTATCAGCCTCTGTGTAGAGTCCCCCATGTTTAGCACTTTCTTTTTAGCATTTTGCTTACTGATAGAGAAATGTTGTTCCCATTTTGAGAACAGTGGTTTAGTTACTGCAGCACATTTGGTAGCAGCAGCAGCAGCAGCATACACATTGCACTGGCATTTGATCATGTCCTAGAATATGATCAAAATGTTGGATTTATGCACCAAAATAGCATGCAGGAAACAATGTGTGATTGGCATAGGTGGTATGTAAGGAAGTACAAGTACTTTGTTACTGTACATAAAAAGTTTAGGTATCTGTACTTTACTTGAGTATTTCTTTATTTTAACTTAATACCTTTCACTCATGCGTGTAATTTGCGGGGGGGATAGGGGGGTTATGACTCCCCCAATAATCTGATCCAATCACTATAACCCCCCCAATAAAGTCAAATAATTTTGATTTACAAAAACATCTTTCATGAATAACTTGTTAATTTTCTTTATTCGTGATCAATTTTGGGTAAAATACTAGCATGTTTAATCATTTGGTAATGTAACCCCCCTTTCCCCACAAAAACTTGGTATCATTCAACCTCCACCAAGCAGCAGCACTCGCCGTTTGCAGGGTTTCCAGGTTCATGGTTTTTCGCCAAATTAGGCTTATTTGAAAATCCAGTCGCAGGTGAAAATTCAAGCTTGGCAGGCTGCGTTTTTTGGGCTACTTTTAAAAATTACCGCAGCCGCCAAAAAACAACAAGAAAAGTGGGTGTTGGAAGATTGAATGCAACAATATGAATGAGGAGAACATAACGACATAAGGAAGTACAGCCTGAAAAGGAGAGAGAGAGACAGAGCAAGAGAGACAGTTCCTTTTTTTTTTTTGCTAATTATGTTACTATTAAATGTTTTCTACTGGGATATGAAACTGTTATAAAAGAATTAATAAACACTAATGTTATCATATTATTAATGACCGATAAAAAATCCTTTATAAACAAATACTAAGTCGTACACTCAATCACA
>BRDA01032144.1:0-11784 GCA_036984385.1 Crenuchus spilurus | reverse complement strand
GTTGTGTTTGTGTGTGTGTTGTGTTGTTTTGTGTGTGTGTTTTGTTTTGTATGTATACGTGTGTGTGTGTGTGTGTGTGTGTGTGTGGGTGTGTGTGTGTGTGTGTGTGTCTGTGCTGGGCTGAGGACTGTGAGCTGCTGGTGCTGGTGAGGCAGTGATTTGGCATGTTAGTGAGGGTGTCATGCTTAATCAGACAGAGGGGGCTGTGTAATGGAGAGAATGTGCGCGGAATCACACGGAGGCCGCGTGCAGCAGGGCCGCCGTAATGCAGCTAATTCCTGCTCCAGCTCTGCTGCCGCGCAGCCCAAACTGGGGTCAAGAAAAGGTGCAGGCAGCTTCAAATGAACAGCTGTTTCCTGCTAACAGCACACGCTCGGCAGACACGCGCATGCCAGAGCACAGCGCTACACCCCCTCCCCTACCCTCCCTCCCCTCAACTCCTACATCAATGCAAAAGTATGTATTTTCGAATAGGGGGCGAGACCTCTATAGCCTATCTCCTTTCCATCCTATATTCTCCAATCAGCAGCTATGTATTTAAAAAAACAACAGCACTCGATATAAGGATGAGCTATATGCTCGCGCTAGGCAGATAGATAGGTTTCCCCCTCCTCGCTCTCTTGTTGTTTGTTTGGCGGGATTCATAAGCAATTGCCTATTACGCGCGTGGCCCTCGTAGGCAAATAAGGAACCTGCGCGTGCATCAGGGATTGTCAGGACAGGCCTGGAGCTCGCTAAGGCCTAGCAAATCATAAGCTAGACATCGTTTAATGTAGTAATGAAAGTGCATTTGCCAGATTCCTGACATCTCCCCTAGTTCATCTCCTCGCTTGATTGAAGCTCATCACCTGGAATACTCAGCTCCACATTCTATATCTGCGCGCGCTGCTGTGGCCGCCACACTGTCTTATTGATACTTTATATTCACACTGTATTTATGGAAATATTGAAGTAGCATTTGAAGATGGAACAGACTAAATTGGTGTCCCTCGTGCATGTGAACATGACAATACATTTGAACAGAGCATTTTTGGGAGTACAGCTTTGCTTTGCATCACAATTGCTTGAGATAGTAACTTTTATTTTTATAAAATGGGATTTTTCTCCCAACAGACTCAGATTTTGGTTGGTTTTATAGCATGTCTGAGTATAGAAATCACTAGAAAAATGTTCAGCCCCCCCAAAAAATCTATAGTTCCACAGCCAACTTTGACCCTTTATGCTGGGGAATCAATTAGGTGCAGTCAGTCACTTAACGCTGCGACTTCAGTTGCGGCTGAGAGTGCGGCGCTCCATGTAAATGCGCTGTAAGACTGGGGATGCATTAAGCCCTCCCCATCAGGCGCAATAATGGATTAAAGTCCGCAGTCGCTCCACAGTTTGCCAGTCAATGTTCTTTATTTTCAGCATCACTCCAATTTCATCTCCTTCTCCCGGCTCTGCGAAACAGTCGATTTGCCGTCAATTGCCATCTCAGGCAGCAGCATTAATGCGCACCCACAAAAGGATGACACACCGCATTATCACCTCACTAGCTTTCAAATTAGAGTGGACCGCTGCCTCTGCTCAGCTTGTGACTGGTTAACACTATCAGCTATTTGTTGTGATTGGCCCCTAATTCGCAGTGTCTAAAGATTTCATCAGGCATTTGATGAGCGAAATAAACCACTGCCCACGGGGAAATTGCTCTGATTAATAGAATTAGGCATTGGAGGGGAATCAATACGAGAGAGGCGGTCACGTGGGGATTGTCCGCGCTGCCCGTCATTACGGCCGCGTTTGCGGCGGCCCGAGGAGCTACGAACCGCCCGGCACAAGGCACAATCCTGTTAATAGGGTCTGGACTCCGTGTGAGACTCAAAAAGCCAGGGATTAAGCGCTCTGTCTGCGCTTGAGGAGAAAAAAAATCGCGACAATCTGTTCGCTTAAATGGCCGAACCATATGGGTCCTTGCGATGTGGATTATTTCAATACAATACCATCCATCTCTGGAGAAAGCAGGCCTACTGTAAAGCTTTCAGAGCAGGGGACAGCAAAAACACATGTCTATTACTAGTCTTTGTACTTGTTGCCTTTCTTTGGAGAGCGCGCATTCTCCACCAAAACCCCCCTTTTCTTTCCTCTTCTGTGCATTCTTAGCCAGTTAAGTGCTCTCTCAGAAAGCAACCCTCCCTCTAATGCACCTCTGCCCTGACCTGGCCGCCCACCGCCCCCACCGCCTCCTACCCCGACCCACCGCCTTTGTGTGCACTTCCACTTCTTTGCATTAACCGCCGCTGTGGACTGACTGGTTGACTAGCCTGAGTCCGGCTTGGTGGGGCCCGCAGTCTCCCCTCTCCGTGTCCATATGATTCAGCCATTAGCGGGGGGCTATCAGCATCATCTAGTGTCCTTCTGAGAGCGGGGCAGAAATGAACCCGGGCTCCATCTCTTTGAACACTCATAATGTGGCTATTCACTCTTTAATTCCTGTCCCATCTGTTTTCCCCAGATGCCTGTTGCGGGAATGGAACAGCTCATCAAAATGTAAATGAATTCAATTAGACTTAAGTGCTTGTTTGTAAATATAAGTCTATTTAGCGCCGGGCTTCATTGGTGTCAGTCAGGTTGTGTGTGGTATATTGTTCAGCAGCAGTTGGTTTAAACTCACCCACACAATGGACACAATGACAATGTGCTCAGTCTAGTATTCATTGATAAGCAATGGAGTCTTCAGACAATCCACTGATCTGCTGACAACTGTCATTCACTTCAAGGATGGAAAACCAAACCCAATGCTATTAACTCAATCCTGTCATGTTTGACACAATTATTCCTTCTCTCCAGAGGGAGATGGCATTCTCTGAGGAGTTTTGTATTTTTTTTTTAAATTAGATATCTGGTTTGTATTCAGGCTTAAAACATAGATGAGTCTCATGTTTCTTCAATGAAAAGATTTTTAATACTCATCACATTTCAAAAATGAGGGTTTTAAGTGATGATGAGGCAAATGCAGCTCTTCTCACCACTGCCAAAAAGTGCTAAAAAGTTGTACTCATCGAAGAGATCAAATAAAAGAATGACAGTGTAAACAAATACATAACCAGAGCAGTTCATCTAATATTAAATGTAATATAGTCCAGTTCCAAAAGGTACAAAATATTTTTTTCAAGAGTATAAGCTTTAAACTAAAGAGCAACATCTGATCTCAAAAAGATAAAGAAGCAGATCACAAACAATTCTGTCTGTCTATCTAATCTATCTATCTATCTATCTATCTATCTATCTATCTATCTATCTATCTATCTATCTATCTATCTATCTATCTATCTATCTATCGTTTTAAAAATCCTACAACTAATTAAAATTAAAATATCAACGGCTGCATCTGTGCAAAAATAACATGCAAATCCACTAAAGCTATAAGCAGGTCTGGTCAGTACTTGGATGGGAGACTGCCAAGGAAAAGCCTGTTTGGCTGCTGGAAACAGTATTGGTGTTACAATAGGTGCTGCTATACTGTGTGGATTTCAGTGTCTCGACAGGAATACATTACTGTATAAATGTAAATGATCAACATTCTGGTTCATAAAAAGGCATTCCAGGAGGTCGTCTGTCTAGTTGCTTAAATCATTTTTTATACACAAATCATGCAAATGTATTCATCTGCTGTGTCAGGGAATGTTCCAGAAAGTCCAGAAAAAATCTTATTTTTAATCCAATTAAAAATTGAGTAGTTAGTTCTGCCTCCAGTGCCTCTAAACTCAGAAGCTGAAAATAGAATGAAGCAAACACTGACTATCATAAATGTTTTTTTCCATAAATGGTTCCATACATGAATATGGTTCAACTCAGTTGGTATTCTCAGAGATGTATATTCATCTGACAGTAATTTTTTTCACAACAAACACCAATTATACATATTCATATCAGAATATTATGACCACCCCTGGTTTGGAATGAACTCAACATAATAAACACAAGAGCAACAAGGAAAGTGCATGTACAATGTCTTGTTAGTGTGATCCAAGCCAAAGGGAAATATTCCCTCCATTAGATAGGTGGTCATAATATTCTGTTATGACTGTTAATTTAGAGCAGTTCAAATGTGAATAAAAGACAAATTCCTCTTTAGGCACTTAAGGCCCAGTTATGATAATAACTAGTGTGTTGTGGACTAAAACTGGTCCATGGCATTTGAAATCATATACAATCTACTATGTGAAATGTTTTAATTTCTATTTTGGGGTAGAACTGGTACAACTGTATCATCTCTGAGTAATTTGGCATTAAATTGAGATTCTGTTCTGGCACTCAAATTCAGATCAGTTATCACTGTATCTCTGCACTGTTATTAGGGCCAATGAAAGCAAAAGTGTTGTCTAGAACTGGGTCATCAATCATTCCCTATCATGAAAGAATGATCTGATATGTCTTTGGTCATTTGTTTGTTCTTTTTCAACACATATTTATTTTAGAGATGATCAGCTCACTAGGAGAGGTGCAGTGTAACATATATCATTTTAGTCTTTTTGGAGCTCAGCTTGACTACCTAAACCTATGAACTCTTGAAAATAGCCAAGACATGCTCAAACTCACACCCTTCTAGTTATCCAATGTAATAACACTGCCATCTGGTGTCAGAAAAAAGAGATGTAGTTTCTAATGATGTGTACTGACCAGTTTTGCATGTATACATTTGTAACAATAACTGATAATGAAATAAAGCACAATTAATATAAATAACATAACTTGGAAATTTAGAAGTATTTATTTCCCCTTTGTACACTCAAAAATGATTTCCTGACCCTTTTAAATATTTAGCATAAAAAAAAAAACATTCTTCATTATTTTTGTGTAATATACAGTACCATGCAATTGGACACACCTTCTGCACATTCAGTGGTTTTTCATTATTTAAAATTTGTTTGCATTGTAGATTAATACTAAAGTCATCCAAACTATGAAGAAATACATCTGTAATTATTTAGTAAACAAAACAGTGTTAAACAAACCAGAATATGTTTATATTTTACTTTCTTCAAAGTAGGCACCTCTTGCTTAGATGACAGCTTTCTTGTCATTTTCTCAGTCAGCTTTATGAGGTAGTCACCTGGAATGACTTTCAGTTAACAGCTGTGTCTTGTCAAGAGTTCATGACTTGCATTTCTTGCCTCTTAATGTGTTTGAGACATCAGTTGTGTGTCTACTTTGAAGTAGAATCTAAAATATATTTTGGTTTGTTTACACTTTTAAGGTTACTACATGATTTCTTGTGTGTTCCTTCAGTCTGGATGACACTAAATGTTATGGTATGTCTAAACTTTTGACTGGTACTGTATAGAAATATTGTACTCTGTATATTTAAATTTAGGTGGTTTTACAGTTTTTCTCAGTTTCTTTGTTGCATTGCTCAGATCAGAATTTAATTTCTTAAAACAACTTCCAACCTCCACACAATATAGTCACATGTGGACATTATAAAAGCAATTTTTCTTTCATTTTGAGCAAATAGCAAATACTTACACAAATTCATTTGTCTGTTGTTACTTTTTTCAATATCAACTACTGCTCACTAAACATTCTGACATTTTGATTTTGTTTGTAATCAATAACACAAGAATTTGTCATTCTGATATCCTTGACATTACTTGACATAAATATGTACTTTTGGGACATGTACTATAAATTTTAAGCAAGTCTACTGATAATCCATTGTGTGGAGCTGTTACATTTCACAATAAATAGACTGACAGAAACAATCCAAAATCTTGTCATCTTAGCTTGCATAAAAAGTTAGGAAACAAAGTAAAAGTCCTCTTATAAAGTTGTTTCTGTTGTCAAAAACATGTCAGCATTTATATTTTTCATACACATCTTGGGAACAGTAACAAGGGGTCTGTTTAATTCTAAAAGATAAGCATGGTTGGGAAAGATCATGTAAGAATTAATTAGTGTATAAAACCTGCAAATGAAATTAACAGCTATCAGAAAAAATTCAAATGAATGATTTGGGTTCTTCAATGATTATGTTATTGTTATCTGAACAAAAGCAATGACCATGGACTTGAAAATCAGCTTTTACTCTGTAAACAAGAAGCACACAGAATGTTAGAAAACACTGCCCTCTACTGACCAACAGTCAGAAAAAATGTTGAATATATTTACAGTACTAACATTAATATCATCATATAAATTACAATACAAAACAAACACACACACACACACACACACACACACACACACACACACACACACACACCACACTCTTGTTTCTGTGAATTGTGGGGACATTACATAGACTTACTCAAACCTTAATACCCTAAGCTTAACCTCAAATTATTTACGTTGCAGGGATCAGCTTTGTAGTCCTGCAAGGAAGGAAGTTCCCCCCAACATTAGTGTTTAATTAAACAGGTTTTGGTCTCCACAATATGCCATAAACCTGGTACATGCACACAAACACAAATTTTTAATACTATACTAGTAAGGACATTACATTCACTTGTGTAATACTGAGTAAAATGTTTTTGCTCTTTTAATAATAATAATTATATATATATATATATATTCAGACAAACAGAGAGAGAGAGAGAGAGAGAGAGAATTTCTGTGATATAAATCAGTTGAGATATTGAGGATTTGAGTCAAGTGGACCTCACCGCCTGCTGACTGTTCCTCTTCTCTCCAAATTCAGCCTCATTCTACTTCTGTGAAGTACATCTCACCTTCAAAAACTCTTCTTATCTCTATACTTGTGGTTTATGGTTTTGAGTAAACACTTATGTGGAGAATATCTGAAAGTAGCAAAAGTGTACAAAGAACGATTCACAGCAAATATAAATAAAAGTTTTTACAGTACAAAATGACCAAGTTTTTGTTTTCAATAAAGTTTGTTAATTTGCTTAGAAGAATCCAGCTAGTAGAGCTCAGGTTGGTTTCTGATCTTCTCTTAGAACTTCAGAAATCATACAGATTAAATTTAAGAAAGCACTGATTAACTGAAGCAGACACTGGATGTAAATAGTGGATGTCTTCCAGGAGAGAAAGGGAAACACACTAGCAGACATAAAACACAATGTGTTCATGTAATTCCAGTGTTTTACTTTTTGATAAACAAACAACTTTATAATTTTCTCAGATTGAACGACATTGTACAGTCAGCCTAAGATTGTGCTTTGGGTTTATGAATGTTCAGGAAATGACAACTTCACAAATATTTTAACATTCACAAAAATACATGCAAGTGTGGACTTTGGGACCACTGGTCTTTTTCGACTTTGTGATCTCTCAGATGAACTCTTATTTAATCACATGGATTCTGTATCCACAGAGACCTCTAACCTTCAACCCTTCCTTCATCTTTCTCTCTCTCTCTTAACTCTAATGCAAACTCTCTCTGCAGCCAAATCTTTTTGTGGTATTAAGGATGGGGCCAGCCATACTTATTCTGTTTGCTCCCACCGTTAATCTGGAATTAATGGGCAGGACCTGGAGGGAGACAGGGAGATGCATTGTGGGGTGCAGCGGCAGGTGCTTTGAAATAACTGCTCGGGAAGAAAAGAAGTACGAGGTAATCACTGCAGATTTGTTCCTCTTGCTTTCATCCCGATGAGGATTGGAGCCGTACGGTCTAATGGTTTGAGCTGGTAACATACACACACACACACACACACACACACACACACACACACACACACACACACACACACACACACACACACACTGCAGATAGATATAATGAGAACAGTAACAGAGAAGCTTAGCTTTTAGCTTGCAGGTTTCTGAGGTGATTTGGAGAATATAATAGCCTTCCTGCTGGAGCATTATTGGACACATCTTCCAGACAGTGGCTGCTCACGGCTCAAAGAGACAGTTAAGACCTGTCTGAAATGCTTAGTAATTATTTTATACCACTGTGGAAAAGTCACTGCTGTTCTAATTCTCTAAAGATGGCAGAAATAAATGACTACAACACTGTTAGAAAGTAGCTGGATCTGAAAAATGGTGCCAAGCAGTTGTTAATAGTGATGCAAGAACCACTTCTGGTACCCTAAAGAAGGGTTCAGTTTAGAAATATTTTGACAAATGAAGTCTACACAAAGGAACAACTCAATTGTCATCCATACACTGTTAAAATGGTTCTTAAAGGGTTCTTTGTTAAATTAAATGGTTTGAACACTCAAAGAACCCTCTGAATGGATAACGTGTTCTTAAAATTGATGAGGAATGTGCTGTAGATGGTTCTATACAGAACCTTTTTGAAAATGGTTCTATTGTATATAGCGCCAAAAAGGATTCTTCTATTATCACAAGCTTGTCATCGCAACGATAGCAGAACCTTTTTTGGAATTATATAGAACCCTTTTCAAAAGGGTTCCTGTTTGAATCATCTACAGCTCATTCCTAACCAGTCTGATGATTTTCTTTGCTAAAGAACATTTAAAGAACCAGTTTTATAGTTTCCACTCCATGATTTGTTAATTAAAAAAACAACAACACATTTTTGTTAAAATAAAAAAAAAAACACATAACACAGTTCTGCAGAATTTAATGCACATTTACTGTTCATTTACTGAATTTAACATAATGAAGAAAAAAATAAAACAACTGGAATGTGCAAAGGTTTCGAGATATTAAAGGAGTGATAAGCCATTTTTTTACAATCCCAAAGACTTTTACAATAGCAAAGACTTTTTTTTAAAACGTATTATTTATCAATAATTATTTTTTTTATAAAGAGAAACTCACATAAGGTGAAGAATGAAACCACATTAAAGTTCCCAATTGAACAAGTTCAGGCTCTATATAATGGGTCCCCCAATATAAACTGTGCACAGAGACTTGTAGAAAAAGGACCGATTAACTGTTCACATTGATAATAAAATAGATAAGATAAGATAATCCTTTATTAGTCTCACAGCAGGGAAATTCAAAGTGTTACAGCAGCAAAAGGACAGTAAAGTATTCAGAAATATAAGTAGGTGTTAAAAGAGATTCTTAGTCATTACTATAAACATAAGTAATACAATATAAAAATATTAGCAAAATAATAACTGATAATAAAAAAGAATATTTACAATAAAATGCGCATGATTGTAATTGTGACATTGCATAATGCTGTATAAATATTACAGTATTGTAATGAATATTGCACATTATGCATATCATCCAAAATATTCTGTCAGATATTTACATCAGTGCAGTAATAAGTAAAGTTATAAGTGGTCTACTGGGAGTGGTGTTGATTGTAAAGTCTAACCACAGCAGGAAGGAAGGACCTGTGATAACGTTCCTTCACACACTTTGGGTGAAGCAGCTGGGCACTGAAGGAACTGCTCAGTGCTGTCAGAAACTCATGCATGGGCTGAGAGTCATTCTCCATCATAGATGTTAACTTGGATAACATTAATCAACAACATGTGTAATTTGACCAGAGTTGACCTGGGGGCAGCCATGGCCTAGTGGTAAGGATCTGGTCTTGTGACCAGAAGGTCACCGGTTTAATCTCCAGACAGGACATGACTGAAGTGCCCTTGAGCAAGGCACCTAACCCCCTAACTGCTCCCCGGGCGCCGGTGGATAAGGGCCGCCCACTGCTTCAGGCACAAATTCTCACAGCCTAGTGTGTTCACTAGTGTGTGTGTGTCTCACTGCATGAATGGGTTAAATGTGGAGTTCAAATTCCGTTGTGTGAAAATCACATTGGCAAATTGGTTCATCTTAATCTTAAATGTTGAGAAACTTCTAAACATGTAAATAAAACTTTGACATAGAACCTTTACATTACACAGATGTTCTTAAAACAGCAGACGTTCTTCAAGCATGTTTATACAAAACTGGTTGAAGAGCACTAGTCATCAGAGCAATATGGTTTTAGTACAATTTTACTCAAAGAATAAATTTTTTGGCACTTTTCATTTTTATGAGTGTAGGCATCTGTCTAAATACATATCTAACACCATATACTATGTCACACATTTTGCATTTTCATGTATATACGGCTAATTCAGCACAGTCAACATGACAGGCCTTCAGGACTTTTATTTTTCAATTACCCAACCCTCTCTCTCTCTCTCTCTCTCTCTCTCTCTCTCTCTCTCTCTCTCTCTCTCTCTCTCTCTCTCTATCTCTCTCTATGGAAGGCACCCCGCTGAAGCTGAGAGATGGTCTCAGCAGGATGTCCCTCACATACACGCTTCAAAGATGCCCACACGCTCTCAAACCCAAACACACACAAACACACATCACATTCTTTTAGATTCAATTCCACCAAATGGTTTGACAGCAGTGACGAACACCCAGTGGGCTCACACACAGCTTATGTTTTTCATCCTCCTGCTCTTATGACTGCTCTGTGTGCACCTGAAAACCATTTCTCTGCCCAACCAAAACCATCAGATGACACACTTTAGCTTTGCTCCCTGAGAAACGAGCATGACGCATATCTTTTTGCCCAATCCATCCATCACTTTTTTAACGATTCCACTGTAGAGTTTTATCTCAGGGTTCAATTTGGTAGTTATATGGGGAAAACAATTGCTGTAAGTTATTGGGTGAATGGGAAACCGCAAGGTATGATGAAACCAGCTGTTATGGATTTTGGATTCAGTGTGGAACTGAATAGAGCAAATCGGATTTGTTACGCATACCGAATGTGAAGGAAGAAAGCTACAAATCCTGCCTTACAGCTCAGAGATGATTAGATTTGCCTGTATTTGAAACATTCCTCCTTCATTGTCTCTACTAGATTTCTCTGCAGTGTCCAAGTTTTATATCAAGGTTAGAGAATTCCATTGTTAAACAAAGTCATTCAGAACCCTTTTAAGAATATTTCACTCAAAAATCTAATTTTCTCTTGATTAGAGTTGTTTGGCTAACTTTTTGCTGACAAATGCTAGAGAACTCAATAGTCAAAAAAAAAAAAAAAATAGTCCAGACTGTCCAGTCAAAAATCATCACCTTAACTTAGGTGATACTTTACCCACCTGCCTGGGTTTGGGCTGGCTGTGGATACCAGAACTGTAAAACTTTTCATCCGTTTGATTAATTCCTGCTTAATAAAAAAATGCAATTATTTATACAAACAAGGACAATTGCAAATACAACTAATAACATAATAATAATAATAATAATAATAATAATAATAATAATAATAATAATAATAATAATAATAATAACTCTTATTCTGATTCAGTATTGAATTATAAAATTGTTTGTTAGAGCTGTGAGAGCATGACTCTTTCTCTCTGATAGTCTTGTTTTTTTAATGGTTCTCAACAAGGATGTGTTTTATCTCCTCTTTTGTTTATTTTAAATACTAATGGGTGTTGTAGTTTATATGTGGACCAATTCAGTCATAGCAAATCTTCTTCAAGACAATGAGAACAGTCATGTCTAGTAATGGATGAGTGAGTAGTGGTGTATTAATAAAATACATTGATGAAACCAAAAATATGGTGGTTGATTTTTGCAAGAGAATAAAGATACATGTTCTACAACAGTCAATGGCACTATTGTTGAAAGAATGAATAACTATAACTATCTCAGCTCAGTAATTGATGATAAGTTGTGTTTTGGTCAAAACGCAAACAGGATCTTTAAGAAAAGTTATCAAAGATTGCTTTAGTTGAGGAAGGTCTCAGGTTTACTCAAAGCTTATCAGCAAGTGTACTTATTACCACTCTATCAGAAGCATATCTTAAACAAGGCTGAAGTCCTTATACAGTCGCCCTCCATAATTATTGGCACCCCTGATTAAGAAGTGTACTTTGACTTCTAATAAATTCTTTATATATATATATA